>PVJO010006671.1:0-87324 GCA_004026905.1 Hystrix cristata
AGAGGGGAAAGGGAAAATATGGAAAATGATGAATGAACCTGCTGTAAATAGGGAGGGAGGGTGCAGAGGGGAGGGGGGGAGAGGGGGGAGAACCAAGATACATCATGTATAGGTACAGAATTAATGTAATGAATGTGACCATTGTATGTAGAATGTACCAATACATGTTCTTGGTTTAAAATAAAATAAAAAAAATAAATAAATAAAAATGGCTGCACAGCACAGGAGTAGTTATGCTGGCAATTTTATTATAGTATACACTTATAAGCGTTCTGTTTTATTTTCAGTTGTTAATCTATTATTGTGTCTAACTTATAAATTAAATTTTATCATAGGCACATACAGGAAAAAAGATATATATTATATATTTCCGTACTACCCATAGTTCTAGGCCTCCAGTAGGTATTCCTGGAATGTATTCACCGTGGATGTACTTATGAATAAATAACTGACTACCATTTGTTACGTATATAGCTAGTAATATTTTCCATGAATTGTTTGTTTACTTGTACACGTTTGTTTAATATCTTACATGCATTGTTTAATTCCTAGGACAACACTATTATGGCAAACATAACTCAGACTCTGAAACATTAAGTGAAGAATAGAAATAAATCAGTAAAAAGAGGCAAATGGGATGGAACCCGATTCTAGCTAACTGCATATCTGTCTTCTTTCTTGTGTGGTTTTGCTCTCTCCTTCGGGGGCTTTGGTAAAGACTGCATACCGTACCTGGAGCTCATTCTCATTCTGAGGAAGATACACAAGGGTGAAGGAAATCAATAAATCATAATTTCTGTCAATTATGCTACTCATCCAGGGGCATCCTTGTAAAGCTGTGAAAAGCAGGCACTTCCTGAAAGAGGAAGGCTCTGACTGGGGCGTGTCTACCAGAGAAAGGTGATTTGCAAGACAGATCATGTCCCTGGTCCTAAAGACCAGAGAGGGGACAAAACCCACAGGTCACCACGATGTGGTATCTTAAAACACCTTATGGACTTTATGCTTCAAAATGCAGAAGTGAGACAGAGGCCTGGAGAAGAGAGAAGGAAAATAGTAAGAATTTCTAATCCTGTAAAAAAATCCCATAAGGTAGAAATTATCCTTATTCTCACACCAGAGGAAATTAAGGCACAGAAAAATTAAGGAAACATTAAGGTTAACATGTCCAAAGAGAATACATTATTTTAGAATAATTAGAATTCATAGACAGCACTGCTTACCTTCAAAGTCTGAGTGCTTTCATTTTGCTAATCTGATACTTTTTAATCTATAATTGATCGGGTTAAAATGGTCAATGTGCCATTCTTAAATCAGTATTTTACTCTTTAACAAAGGAAGAACAGAGAGGGAATATTGACAGATATTTCTCGAAGACAAACTTTTTCAAAATCAGTACTATTGATATTTTAGGTCAGATCATGCTTTGTTGTGGAACTCCGCTCTGTGTACTGTAGATGTATAGCAGCCTCTAGAGCCCCTGCTGATTAGATACACCAGTGCCATTTCAAGCCCAGCTTCAACCGCAGACGTCTCTAGACATTGCAAATGTCCCTTGGGAGACTCCCCTTATCTGTTTAAGGACCACTGCACCAAAGACCCAAGCAGTAAAGGCCTGGCTTGGACTCGGGACACATGCATAATAAACCTGCTTCTGTCACTGCAAACCCTGGAAATTTCAGAAGGTCTTGAACTTATCTGTGATTCAGAGACCGAACAAAACTGAGAAAATGATGACTACTTTACTTTTTGAAATATGATTACTTGAATGCCTCCAAATAAATGTGAGTTTTGATGCAAAAATGTTTTGGACACATATAAATTCTACCTAATATGAAAGAGCATTATTATTACATGTCTGGGGAAAGACATAAAGAAAAAAAAGAATAAAAATCCGAGAAGAGAAGTTTGAATTATATTGAGAAGTATGCTAGTTTCCTAAAAATATCAGAAGTTACAGATTAAAGGGTAATACATCCTTTCAACTGAGAAGATGATTTCTTAAAACTGAGCTGCAAGAAAAATCAGGTTAGTGTAACTTTTTTTTTTTTAATAATATGACGATTTGTTAATCTACACCCAACAAGTAAAATTTTAGAGTGCATACTATTTTCACACAGAGAGACCGAGAAAGAAAGACTGCTGGGAATATATGGTAAACACTAGTAACAGCTGAATTAATTTCTAACTTCAGGTCTGCCTAAAATTAGCTCAGTGTCCCTGAGCAAGTCATTTCATCTTTCTGAATTCTATTTTCTTCATCCGTTCAATGGAAATTAAATCTGATTATTTCCACTATAGTTGGGAGCACTCAGTGAAATGACACATGTGAAATACGAGTAGTGAGACTTACAAATACGATGTCCATACCAAAGCATGTTATCAAAAGTGTCTTTAAAGACATGAAACCAAAAGTACTATGGAAATCACTGTTTCAAACAACAAAGTTCTTCTATTTTGTTTTAAAAACTCTAAATCACATAGTGTGTTCCACTTGGGGACAAAGAGACTAGATTTAAAGGGGAAGAGAATGACTGATTTCAAAAATAAGAAACTTATGCTCAACAAATTCTGGTCATCCAACTTAGATCCTAGATCATCTAAAAATTCCAGAAATTTCTAACTGTATAATTAAAAAAAATTTCTCCTTTCTCTATATACTTTTTACAAAGGGGAAAATCACACAGCAGAGACATTTTACCTCATCCCTCCTTGAGTTATTATAATAATTACTAATATTAGTCAGATTTATGTGCTTCCCAAACACAGCAGATTGTCAACAGAGAGGAGCATACTCATTAAAGCTACCAGAGAGAGAAGAACACCTATAACAACCCGAAATATGATAAAACTGTCAAAAGTACATGAAATTAATTATACCCATTTTGGAATATATATCATTTTTACTACAGTGTGACAATTGAAATTATATTTTCACAGTATTTTAAAGAGCAAAAAAGCCTAGGAGTATTTAACTGACACTTCAGTAATGATATCTTTCTACCTAGAAAACAGATACGTTTTCTACATCCTAGAAGTGTCTTTCCTGATGTTATCTTTAACGGGTGTTACTCATGACATCCTTTTCCTCGGTCACAGCCAGGTTTGGTCAAAGTCAATGCTAGTTCCTTCCTTGAGGGTGAATGCTTGAATATCACGTTACAAGATTGGCGATTTTGTTCTCTTCTCAGAACCTGTGCGTTTCTAATCACTCTCTACGTTCGTCTTTATTTTTTAAAATCTCCTTCCTATACTTCTATCCTTCAGTTCCAAATTCTAGTGATCCTGAGCCTACAGCTTTCTTAAGTCAAAATTAAGAGTCTCAACATGCTACATACAGTACTTTTAAGATAATAGTTGAGTACAATGGACAGCAACCAAAAGCTGCTTTCCTAATCTGGACGAGTTTAGTAATCTACTACACTAAACCCACCTAAAAGACTCTGCACGAATCATACTCACAATTAGTACTTGACTTATCGACTTGAACTGGACCATGTTCCTCCCAGTGTTGATAGGTGTAACGTATACAGCTCTAAAAAGAATTTAAAACTTTCCAATACATGACAAAATACCATGCTTTGTGAACCATAAAATATCAGGTGAGTTCTAAGTAATCTGAGTTGATGAAACTTTCATAGCATTCTAGACAAGAGTCAACAGTTTATTGTGAAATCCTACACTGCAAATGCTGGAGTACAGATTTTATACACACACACACACACACACACACACATATACATATACATATGTGTGTATTTCTTTTTTTTTTTTGAATCACAATGTGTTGGTAACATGTTTTATTTTACTTTCTACATCTTTGTACTCTGAGTCAAAAATCTCTTTGTGTTTTCTTTATATTAGTAGTAGTGCATTTGTCTTTGCGAGGAACCTTTACTTGGATTTAGAAACTGAGAAACAAAGCAGGCCAGTCATATTAGTTCTCCTCTGTAGGTTGTGGACTCAGCAATACTTCTGACAGATTTCTACCAGATCTGGAGAGCCTTCAAAATAATCTTCTAAATGTTTATTGAAGGTTAGTACACACATTTTTCCTTTTCATTGTAGAAAGGATAAAACCTGTACAACAATTGTGTTTTACAACAGCCCCTTCTCAGCGTCATAAAACTGAAGTTGTAATTTAGGATTGATAGCTACAAAAGAGAACAGGAGTTCAGGATTTTTCAAGTTTAAGACAAACACTTTGCACATGCACCAGTTAAACCTCCAGCACTTACAATCCTGTGAAGTAAATTCAGGCCCTGGGGCTCGATGGGATAAGCACTACAGGTACTTTATAACAGCAAGCGAAATCATCAATTTAACACATTGATACATGTGCTGTTCAGTTTTTGGAAAGTAAAAAGAAAGCTGAAGGAAATGAACAAGGGATCAGGTGTGATGCTAAGCATTTTGAAAATTCACCTCTAGAATGGAAACATAATTTATCTTGCAGTTACACGAGCATTCCAGAGGCCTCTCTGCAGAGTCAGCAAAGTGCCACACACTGGCAGTAAGCCTGGAGGGAAGTGAGGTCACTGACCAGCTTGTAAGAGGGAGACCTTGCATTTTTGTAAAGATTTTGATCAGTAAGACGAAGCTGGTATTACCTACCTTGACTAAATTCTGACATGTGGAGGATTAGAATATTGTATAAACATAACTTCATGCCCTGTGAAAAGCTGGCTAATGCCTTCTTCTCCAGGTGAGGACAGTATTTCCAGCTTAGTTAGTTTCAAAAGCAAAAGGATGCCATACTTAATGCATTAATAGCAAGAGAAACCACCAAGAATCAAGCCTGGTTAAGAATTTTACTTTGCGTATCAACAGCTGACTTCAACGTACACGACATTTACGGTAAGACAAATAAGAAACAACTAACTCAAGTCCACACCTGAAAAAAAGCAGTATCTAAAGTAAAATCAGTCAACACTGTTTTTAGCTTTATACATAAGTATGTACCATGAGTCAAAGACTATGGAATGTGTTTGGAGTACCACATAAACCTAGTCATCCCTCATGATGTATTTCTTAAATCTAAAGAAAAGGCAAATTAAATTTATATTATTCATTATATCACAAAAGTCATTTAAAAAAATACCATAAAGAACAGAATGATAAGCATCTGTTGTATCCAATATATTGGTTAAGGTTCAGTTTTAAGAGCAAAGAGTTATAAAGGTAAAAGCTAGAGCCTAGAAAGAATATTAATATTCAGACAGGGGAAGATTAAGAAATAGTAACTTATATATGAATGCAGGAATCTGATGGAAAGAAAGCCTTAGCTTTGATTTAGCGTTGAGTATCCTGAAGCAATCAAATTATGATTTAACTTTGAGAAATATAGCTCTTAATAGAAGTGGAGTCAATTATTTGCTATTGACCACCCAAGTCTTGGTGGGATATTAGTAAGGATTAGACAGAGATGTCAGATGGTCAAAGGAGTTGAACCAGTAAAGTCAATTGTATAAATGGTAAAAAATGAGAATCTGAACTACAGAATGGCATCATGTAACAAAGAAAGGGGATGATCAACATTATGGGGCTAAAATGAGCAAGCACAATTTTAATAATCAACAGTAGGTGTAAAGATCACAGTTCATCTACTCAGTAAGTCTTGAGGCAATTATCCTTTGTTAAGATGAAGTCCCATCATGAAAAGTGCTGCAGTTGGGATCCAAAATGTTCCCCAGAAGTATCACTGTATTGCAGCCTTGTTTGTCAGCTGATGGCATTTGGGGGACAGAATGGATCCTAAGAATCCAGTAATGAGTACATTAACTGAATGAGCTGTCACCTAGTTGCAGCACCTTGTTGGAGAACAGAGGTCACAGTGGATGTGCGTGCCTTTGAAGTGTTTATCTTGTCCCAGGGTCCTTCTCCAGCTCTTTCTCCTCTCTGCTTCAGGGTTGCCATGAATTGATCAGCTTTCCTCAGCCATGCCCCTTCCCCAATGATCCTGTCTTGGACTCAGCTGAACACTGAAACCTCTGAAACCATATGTCAAAATACATATTTCCTCCACTAAGTTCTTTATGTCAGCTACTTGGCCATAGCAACGGGAAGTGGACAACACAAAACACGTCAGGTCTCTAATTAAATGCAGGGCTTAACAACAAACATATCAACATAAATATAGGCTGGAGCAGAAGCCACCTTAAACCACTATGGGGTTCTACAAAGCCAAAGAGAAATTCAGGAAGAACTGTTCTTAAAATTTTACTCTAAGCTACATAAGCCTTACAGATTGTATACGGAAAGTATGCTAAAATGTTCTTAGCAGCTCTATTCATAATTGCCTCAAAATGGAAACCAGCAAAAATCTGTCATTAATAAAGTTGGTAAATAAAATTTTCAATATCCTCATAACAGAATAGTAGGCACCAATGAGAAAAAGCGAGTTATAGCCTCACAGAAAAATATAGATTAATTCTCACTAATGCAATGCTAAATGAAAAAAGCCAGGAAAAAGGTTTATATTGTTTGATTCTACTGACATAAAGCAGACAAAATTTTGTGATGTCAGAAGTCAGGATAGCTATTCATTTTTAAAGCAACAGTGACCAGAGGGATACAGGCAAAATTCTGTGTTTCTGGTATTGTCTCATGACCTGTGAGGGTCACATGAGTGTGGTCAGTTTGCAAAATCAGCCCTGTCCCTTTAAGAATTGTATGTAAAGTATTGTTCTGCATTTATATTATACATTCACAAAAATAGCTTTAAAAATGGTACTCAGCAGCTGGGTGTGGTACTGCATGCCTTTAATCCCAGCGCTCTGGCAGGCTAAAGCAGGAGAATCATAAATTAGAGTCCAGCCTGGGCAACTTAGCAAGACCTTGTCACAAAAGTCTTTTTTTTTTCCTTTCTTTCTTTTTTAAGGTCCAGGGTTGTAGCTTAATATGAAGGCCCTGGGTTCAGTCTTTTACACTAAAATACAACAAAACAAGGAAGAAGAAAAATGAAAAGAAGGAAAGGTACTTAATGAAGATTGTAAGAAATTGTTACAGATAGGAAATGATGAGTAGATGCAAATCAGCCCCTCAGATAGGTCTAATACACCTGCTGGAAGCATTACAGGTAGGAAGACAGAGAAACAAAATGGTCTCTCCTGGAGTTAACTGTATCACTGGTTTTAAGTGATTCTTCAAAAATACATTCTTTTGGCTCTTTGGTCACCTGAGTGCTTTTGAGAATTCAGGCTTACACAGACTGCCTCAACAATCATTTGCTGGTTGTTTTCTTGTGGGTATATAATCATCCCAAGGTCCTAGGTTGGCTATCCACAGAAACTCACAAGTGCTCACACACAGGAACAATGTTCTTCTTTATCCTCTGGAAATAATGGCTTCCAGCCAACTCAGGAGAAGAATGAGGCCGCCTTGGATCAGAGGCCCTGCTGTGCATCAGCATTTCAGTTAGAGCTGCTACCTTGTTACAAAACCCACTCCTCTTTACTTCCAAGCCTTCTCAGGAAAAAAAAAAAAAGCCTGCATTCATTGTCTAATTACCAATTTCACATGCCTCGAAAATAGACTATGGCTAAAACACGTGTATGACTCAAAACATTATTGTAAGATTAAGATCTGGAACAATAAAAAATTTCCAATCACTGTTAACGGGCTCATATAACAGAAAAATAATGATGACATAAAGCTAGCATTTTTTCTTAAATCTTCACTTCTTAATGGACAGATTTACTATTAGAAAGATGAAATGATTTAGATAAATGGAGAGGAAAAAAATCTCACATGGAACAAGGTGGGCCAAGAACTAGTTTCAGAACACTGGCAGCCAGCCGAGCACACCTCCATAAGGGGACATGCAACTTTAATCTTTATTATGGAGTGATCATAAGTGGACTGATTCTGAACACCATCTGCTCTCAATGAAGCACTGGCGGTACAGGCTGCTCGCTCCGATATGCCCTTCACCTCTGCTCTCTAATTTCACCCGCAGTCCCGTTTTGAAAGGTTGAGTTTTATTAAATGGAAAAGTTTATTATAATTAATATTCTTTACAAGAGCCATTTATTTTTAACGAATAGCAGAATGAACAGCTGAGGTTCTAAATATTATTATCTATCAGAGGTTTCTGGGCAGAAGCAGGGTGAACTTTCAGCTGGGTGCCCAGATGCATCTTTGAATGTCAGGCACTACATCAACTCTTGAGCCCACCTGGGTTTTAACGCAAGTATTCAATAGAGAAAGGTGATGAAGAGATGGAGGCAGGTGTCTTGCCTATACTATATGACATTGTTAAAGTTATATATTCTGCTTTGTGATATCATAATAGTCTAAATTAGACAAAACATGTATCTCAAACTTCACCTGAATTACTGGGCCGTATTGAAACATAACACCTCAAGTGACTTAGGGGGATGTTAACATCTGATAATCCAGTGACGCTGCACAGTATAAGGCAAATCTGACACTAACTGCATTTGACTGAATAATATCTTCTCATGATATTTACCAGAGTCCTAATCTCTGGCAATTGTGAGTGTGGCCTCATCTGGAAAAAGTGTCAATAAAGATGTAACTAAGAATTTTAAGACGACAACTTTCGGGATTTGGGGTCACCTTATATCCAGGGGCTTAAACGCTTATGAAACAAAGAAGGAGACTTTTAGATGAGAGGAATAATAAAGAAAGCTATTTGAAGATGGAGGCAGAGATGAGAGTGATTTATCTATTAGGAATATTAAAGATTTATGGAAGCAATCAGAAACTAGCAAAGAGATATGGAATGGATTCTTCTTCAGAACATTCAGAGAACGCATTGGCCACCAGCATGATTTTGGACTTTGCAGCTCCAGAACAATGAGAGACTACAGTAGTCTTCTCTTCTATTGTTTCACATTCTACAGTTTCAGGCTACACTTACTTGAAAACACCATACAGAAGAATATAGAAATAAATATTATTAGTGTTCAATCGTATGCCATTCTGAGTAACATGATGAAATCTCACATCCTCCCACACCATTCCACCCACAAAACCCCTTTTTCAGTCTATTCACATTATATACAATACTTCCCCATTAGTCACTAAATAGCCATCTCCGAGTGCAGGTTGATTATCATGGTATCAAAATGTTTGTTTTAAAGTAATTCACACTGTACTTACTAATGTCTTCAGAGTGCAGCAGTAGGGGTGCTGGCAATTCTAAAATGCTGAAGAAAAGCTATAAAATAAGTGCTATAATTGAGAAGTTTAAAGTTCTTGACTAAAAGAAAGAAAAAAATTGTATGGTGAGGTTGCTACAATTTATACAAAGAATGAATCTTCTATCCACGATATCATGAAAAAGGAAAATGAAATTTGGGGTAGTTCTGCTAGTACATTTCAATTTGTAAAACTAGGCTGGGGATTTAGCTCAGTGGTTAGAGTGCTTGCCTCGAAAGCACAAGGCCCTGAGTTGGGTCCCCAGCACAAAAAAAAAAAAAAAAAAAAAAAAAAAAAAATCAATTTGTAAAATTCACAACCACAATATGTACCTTCTGAGTTCAGATGGAAAAGTTATTAAATTTAGGTGTGGAAGACATGAACAGAAAATGTGTTGTTATTGTTGCAGAAAGCACTGAGCCAACAATGAAAATTTCAGCAGAGGATACCCTAAAACAAGTGACACCACTCTACTTACTTCAAGTAAAAGATGGTTGTACCCATTCAGGAGTAGACATAAGTAGGATCCAGTACCACCTGCAGTTTCTGGCATCCACCAGGAGTCTACAAACATCGCATCATAAATAAAGGGAAACTACATTTCTCCTGATTTAAGTCACACGGTTTGTGCTAATTTGTTACAGCAACCCTAGGAAACTATTACAGGAATAATTACTATCAAT
Source organism: Hystrix cristata (assembly GCA_004026905.1). Classification (NCBI taxonomy): domain Eukaryota; kingdom Metazoa; phylum Chordata; class Mammalia; order Rodentia; family Hystricidae; genus Hystrix; species Hystrix cristata. Next base: position 9,849 of record PVJO010006671.1, read on the forward strand.
TTATATTTTCTGATAGATTTTTTTGTGAGTTTAAGAAAAAGAGATTAATTACAGTGTAATTCAGAAAACCCAGACGGTTTAAGTAGTTAAGTCTAAAGTTCTGCCCTTCTCGCTCTTGGTTCACACTTTTTTTGGTCATCCACTTCTTCCTGTGCTAAAATATGTTCAAGAGAATGCTTAGAAACCCAAAGAATTCTTTAGGTGAAACATTTCAGATAACATCACAAAAAAGAAAGATTTCAAGAATTTCATGGGAGTTCTTTTAGAAGATTCTTCAGGAAAATCCTTGAACAACACAGTGTGTCAAGATGATGACACATTTCAAACCAAAAAGTCAGGTTATAAATGTTATCTTTTGGTTATGTTAGCACAATTGCTTACTCTGATTATGGAAAAATAAAACATTTTCTCCAAAGACAATGTACATTTACACATGACATCAGCCTGCCATTGTATTTTCCTGATTAGTGTCACCAGAATGCCTGGTCGCTTATGTAAGGCAAGCTCACACCACCCAAATAATTTAAATTACTCTTTCCTGGAACTTCCATTCCAGAGTCCTCTCTGAGAGAGTATCACTAAATTATTGTCAAAACATATACTTATGGCACAGCATAACTCAATTAACCCGACAGCACTTTTTTTACACTTATCATTTGCTCCTCAAAGATTTACTGTTCTCTCCCTTAAAAAAAAAAAAAAAAAAAAAAGAACTGTGGCACAAATCAAAAACAATTTATTCTTAATTTGCAAAGGCAGTAACAAGCAACCTTGACCTGTGAAAATGAGATTACTAAGGATAATGTTCTAAAAATCTATTTGTCATGAAACAGAATTTCTAAGCTGAGTTATCTTTTAAGATTGAAGCACTTGTCTTTGAGGACTACTCCTTATCTTGTGAAGTTGCCCTTGTGAAAGATGAACAATGACAAAATATCGGAGCATTAGGTTTGACAGAAGATAGCTGGGAGAAACAGAAAGAATTTCAATGCTAACAAATATTTTAGAGTTTTCTTTTCAGGAACTCTAATGGCTTAGCCATAAAGAAAAATGACCAGAAAGTCTTTTACAATAATAATCAGTGCCTACCAATTACAGTCATAATTTGGATACAAGAAACACTTCAATACAATGAAACAAAATGCATTTTTAAAGAACACCATTTCTCAAAGGCATTAAGTGCATTTAATAGATACCTGAGAGTCAGTAAGTCATACAGGTAGTCACAAGACTAAATGACAACAAATACTTTGAATTTATTTTAAGTGTTAGGCGAAAAGTTATGCTAATTCGCTTTTTTCTTTTTTTTTTTTTTTTCCATTCCTTACCTGTGAAATGCAGGTTGAGGGCCAATGATTTCTGTATCAGTTACCTTGGGCTTTGGGGGTAAAAAATTACTACAAATTGGGTGGGCTTAAAAAAACCCAGCAATTGATTTTCTCATAATTCTAGAAGATAGACATCCAAAAACAAGGTGCTAGCTAGCCCTCTGAAGGCTAGAAAAAAATGTTTTCTTCTGCCTTTCATTTGCTTCTGGTGGACCATGGCAATTCTTGGCATTCCTTGGTTTTCTGATATGCTGCTTCATTTTTCACCTCATTGCTGCCTTGTTTATGGCTTCTCTGTGTCTGTCTTTCTGTGTGCACCCTCCGCCCTATGAAGGCACTACTAATTGGGTTTAAGGCCTGCTCTAATCTAGTATGACCTCATCGTGACTAATTATTACCATGAAGACCCTGTTACGAAAAATGTTGCATCTTGAGGTTTTATTCTAGGTGGACATGATTAGGAGAACACTATTAAAACAATTACAATTTCTAATTCTGCAATACTAAAATAACTCATTTTTTAAAATTTTCTCCCTAATTAATGCAGAGCAAAAGGAACAACAGCGTCCCTTGAGTTTTCATGAACCTTTACACAAGGATGGGGGAAAAGTGGATTATTTGATCGCAGAGTTTGCCTGTAGGGCAAGAAGGACTATTGCTATAACACCTCATTTTAGTTGACCTAGACAGTTAGTAAGCACAATGTTGCAAAGTCCCAAAGTGACTTATTCTTACTCAATACCTTGAACTTTGGCACCTACAGACAGAATTCCTGCCCTTGTAGAAACTGAGTCCTAAACCTAAAATATGTAAAATATTTCAATATTATTCTGTTACTAATGGATAAGTGAAATTGTTGTTATGCATACAGAATCTCTTCCAGTTAACTAGAACCATATGAAAACCATCCAGCTTTTCTTCTTCAGTGTCCATTATTATAATTTAGAATAATTGCATAAAAAATCGATACTCCCCAAAAGATCAAATAGTCCTCTTTCATTCACAAAGGGTCCCTGCTGCACTTTAGATCTTTAATGCCCTACAAAGGCCAGTGTGTTAGAAGGGCAGGACCCCTGCCGTTTTTAGTTTGTATTAGTATATGCTCGTGACACATAATAACTATATTCCACTTGGAGATTGGCCCATGTACATATTGCACCTTGATCATTTTTATTCCCTGTGCCCTCCTCTCTCCCTCCTTCCCCACATCCCCTTCCCATCTCGACAGAGTCTAGCGATATAATGTTTTTAAAGAGAGAATATGTTTACTAAATACTTTACATAATTGCTTCCCTTGACAGAAAAATCCCTAAGATTTTATGATCCTTGTTCTTTTGAGTTTGAAGTTAAAAAAACTAATGAAACACTCCAAGGTCAGAATCCTAGTGAAAAAAATGACTGATGATACAAAATCAAAGACTGAGTCAGAGCCCAGATACTCTGACAGTATGCCAGAGCCCAGATACTCTGACAGTATGCCGCATGCCATGAAATTTTCTCTTCAGTCTCATAGCTGCATACAAGCAGCTTTGAACTCCAGCACCTTCTCACCTGCCACACTTGTAGGGGAGTCTCTGCCATGGGTGTCTTGTCAAGCCAAACAGTGCTCAACAATAGATTACTTTTGTTTTTCTTTTAGAGCCAGATATCTCTGCCATCTCTTTTCCAGGATACAAGTCTTAAAATTTTTAAATCAACCATCTCTAATGGCCTCCAAACCTCCATGCTATTTCTTTGCCATCTGAATGAAAAATACGGGAGCACATTTTTTTCCTCTTAGGATTTTGCTACTCTTTTCAGAATGAAAAAAGAAACTAGTAATAAACATGGGAAAACTACTAAGTTTCTTGCAATCGTTTCCCCCTTTTTTGATTTTTCTGCACAGAAACCTTAACAAATATTTAAAAAAACATTTAAAGACTCTTTGAATCAGTTTCCTAAAACTGCAACGGTCAGAGCCTAAGTTTGTTTGGATGAAAAGAAATCCTCTCAATCAAAAGGAAAAAAAAAAGTGAGCTTTGTTTGGTTGGTTTGGTTTGTTTTTCGCTCGTTTTTCCTCTGTGGAGGGTCTGATCATTAAAATCTGTGGGATGTTCAGAACGAGGTCGACGCTGTTTAGGATCCCTAGAGCGCACACTGGACTCTCTCCACCACCTGATTCACTTGAACCTAAGAGCAAAGTGCACAGTCTGCAGGTTTCTTCTTGCTTCAGGGGAGCTACAGGTCACTTCTCCTCCTGTCAGACCTCAGGAACTGTTCGTGGTTGAGTCAGCTGCAGCCTTGGGCTTGCTTTATTCCACTTCCCTACATTCACCTTTGCAACTCTACTCTCTTGAGGTTCCACTAAATTACTGATATCTCCTCTTTTACTTTGTCCTGCTTAATAGTTTCTGTAGAGGAGAAAGAGCTCAGGGGAGGCTGGGGGCCCAATACCATGGAAAGATCAGCCCCTTGCAAAATGTGCTTAAAAAAGAAATCTATCTTCATGACCACATGCAGTATTTATTTCTAGTATTTTATTCCCTAAAAGACAGTGAGCACAAAAAGCAGTAATTATACTTCAAATGATGCAGAGATAAGTATACCATAACTTGTAAATTCTGTGTTTTTATAACGCATAGCACAAAAGAGAAAAACAGAAGCACGAAGTCATACCTGTATGTATTTATTCCTTCTTAGAATGAGGAAAAGTTAAAGTGAGTACACTGTGAGTCATTTTAAAGAGGAGAACAAAAGACTAAATAATGACAAAAGCATTGCATATGGACTGCAAAATACGGGGTGCTGCTACGTGATGGACAGGAGCTGAAGAGTTTTGTCTTAAAAGAACGAGAAACATTAAAAGTAGGAAACAAACACACATTCAGATTTTGAAGTGAGGTAAGTCACCAGTTGCATGAGTTAGAACAAAATTTTATTAATTCCTCAGTTTCTAAGTTCCCCTAAATGGAAGTTTTTCTAAAAGTACCTTTATAAGGATGAAAAAGCATGACTTTGTGGTAAGGTCCATTGGACGTGCCTAATAAATTTTACCTCTCATTCCATAGCCCTGTACCCACCTGCTAAAATAATAAGCACAGTAAGTGACAATTATGGGTGGCCGTAGCTTTGCGAAAATTTAACTTTCTCCCCTCTCTTGTCACTTCATTTTGTCTCCTACAGATTATTTCTATTGGGCCTTGAAAACAGGATTTATATTCAAAAGGTTTTCAAATTCATATTAAGAAGAAAAAAATCTCCACACAAACTCTTTTAAAATCTCTTCTAAGATGTTGCTCTGGGAGATAGAAGTGATTACTCTTATTTTCCCATGATTGTTTAGAAAGTGGACCACAAAAGGTTAACTTTTTAAAGAAATGTAAAGTATGCTGCCTTTTCCAGAAAAAAAAAAAATCTGTTAGTGAGAATAAAGCTATGTTCCGGTAATACTGTAGTTATTTAGCAACTTTTCAATACTCATCAGTGATAAATTTTTTATTAGGGATGTAACTTAGAGGTTCTAAAATTTAAATACTTTTGAGCTATCTGTATAAGCTAAAAAATTGACTTTTATGGGAATATAGAATTATTTGGCTTAAAATATGAAGTCATTGATTGAAGCAGCAATGTAAGGTTTGTGTATAATTTTCAATGATTCTTTGTATGAAATATGTGAGTTTCTTGACGCTTTTATTTTTATATTTAATCAACAGTTTATTTGTGCAACCTTTTTAAAAGAAGGTAGAGTTAGCAAGGTTCTCTCTAACAAAATACAGTTAATAATTACAGACGGAATTATGTGTATAATGTAGGTTTTAAACCACTGACATTAGTAAGAAATCGGTGTTACAATTCAGATCTTTTAATTATTTTCAGTGTATCATTCTGAGAGTTTTTTTGGGGGGCGGCGGTGCTGGGGATCGACCTCAGGACCTTGTGCTTGCAAGGCAAGCACTCTAACCACCGAGCTAAATCCCCAGCCCCAGTGAGAGGGTATTTATGTAGTGGAAATAAACAGAAAAAAGTTGAAGCCACTGTAAAGAGTGAGGTCAGGTCACTAAAGTAGCTCAGAGTTTTCTGCTGGACCAGACATCCTACTCATTCTGGGACTCTGACTTGAAAACTCTTTGGAAATATGGCAAGGCCAAAGATATCTCTAAGTCAAATGCAACTTTTCTTGGCTTAGAAAAGATCATGACTTCATCATTTCCAAGAAGAGTGCATAATAATATTCTTATGAATTCACCAAAAGTATTCCTTGTCTTATAAATTTAACCCCTAGAGATGAAACTGAAAATTCCTCTTCCTTAAGAAATGTGTCTTAAAAACAAAACAAAATTGGCAAATATATCACACAACAAAAAGAAGTCTAACAAACACTCCAGGAAACGGGAGGATTATCAACATAACCAAAATTCTAATTCTCCACAGTCCTCAAGAAACCATAGCAATAAACAGTAAAAGTAGAGGAAATCATGTTACAGTTTATGCTTACATGTCCCCCCCAAACCTCATGTACTCATGGGTGGGGCTTTGGGAAGTTGATTGGGTCATAGGGGCATGATGCTGAGGAGTGGATGAGTCCACTAATTAGTTTACAGTACAGCTAAATGCGACTTGGGAGGTGAAGCCTGGTTGGAGGAGGTGGTCACTGGGGGGATGGCCTGGAAAGGTCTATTTTCTGCCCTCCTCCCTTGATCCCTCTCACTGCTTCCTGCTGCCCTGCCATACACTGTTTCTCCTCTGCCAGCCCCTCTGCGCTGCTGCCCTGACTTGGAGCCAGCCACTTAAGGACTGAAATCTCTACGAACCATGAGGCAAAATAAATCTCTCCTTCTTTAGTTTTCAGGTGCCGGGTATTGTGTCTCAGCAATAAGAAAGTAATTAAGACATCATCCGTAAACAATGAATACAGCAAACCAACTTCAATTTGCATAACAGTAGGTGAAAAAAACCTAGAACCTCAAACTCAATAGATATCTGTGCCAGTAAATATAAAGGAAAAAACATCCTGTTATTTCCATATACTCAGGAAAATCAAAATTTTCAAAATCACTTAATAACAGAATGTATAGATATACCATTAATAGAGCATCATATATATGCATGGAAATCTATTTATATTTGTTAATTTATCCACTAATAATCATCTATCTATCTGTCTGTCTATAAGGATATGTGAATTGATAGATGCTTCAGGTCAAAGAAAACATCTAATTTAAAGGAGCAGAAATCTCTGATTTCCCACTAAAGACTAGAACACCACAAAAATGCCCAGTATCTCCATCCTTATTTAATATTTTAATGGTGGTAGTATCAAGGAAACAAGAAAAATAATTAGAGGCATAAAATTGAGAAGAATACATAATATTATCTCTCTGTATATAGATCATCAGACAATGCATCCAAAACACTGAAAGAATTAATTTTAAATTACTGTGGTTGGCTGGGTAAGGTGGTACACACCTGTAATCCCAGCACTCAGGAAGCTGAGGCAGGAAGATGACTGAGTTTGACTTTACTTTGGGCTACACAGTGAGTTCAAGGCCAGCCTGCACTATCTAGTGAGATCCTGACTGAAAAAAAAAAAAAAAAAGAAAAAAAAAAAGAAAAGAAAAAACACTATGGTCAATAAGAATTCAGTAAACGAACAGGATATGTGATTAAAACATTAATAGGTTTCATATGTCTTTAAATTATAACCAGTCAGACAGGATAACAGAGGAGAAACGTTCTATTTTAAGAACCATGTTTATGCTTAAATACCTAGAAATAAAGTTGAAAAAAGTGAGTAAAATATAAAGAAGTGTTTTAAATTTCCTGAAAGATCAGAACTAGAACTGGACAAATGGAGAGCCAGATTACCCCCTGCAATAGGTTATATCATTGTTATCAAAATGACAATTGTCTCAAGTTAGTATAATGCAAAATAACCACAATAAGTACAAAGATTTATTATGTGCATCCAGATAAGTTTATTATAGCACCTTTGTTTAAGAAATATGCCAAACACATAGAAGGAAAATGCGAAAGAGAGAGTAATGAGAGGCAAGATCAGCGATGAGAAATCAAAACATATTAGAATCCCTTTATAACAGGCTTTATTATTTTTCTCAAAAACTATAGGTCATAGCACAGGAGCAGTGAGATAGCAATACTGTAGAATAAAAAGCTTAGAATCAGCCCACATACATAAAGAAATAAGATGTAAGTCTTCAGAAGCAACTTGAGTTCTGAAAGAAGTAAATTTTTAATCAATAATATTAGATTACTTGAACAGTCATTTACAAAAGGATAAAGCTGGATCTAAATCCCATACTCTATATCAAAATAACTCCAAAATTAAAACTTTTAAAAAAATATTACCCCCATAAATAGATGGAATACTTTAAATCTGAAGAATGAAGGAAAGAACTTCAGCACTCGAGATTGAAACACAATGACAAACTGCATATACTGAATATTTTTTTTAAATTATAGTAAAAAAGTTTGCAATTATTTTACAAGCAAATACTTTAACCTCCTAGCATAGACAAAACTCCCAAAAGTTACAAAGTAAGTGATCAAAACTCCCAATAAAAGCAGATCAAGAAACATAAAGACTTCCAGAAAAAGCTTACCAAACATACTTAAGAATAAGGAAAAGGTCATCAGCCTCATTCATAGTAAGATACATACAAATGTAATTATGGAAAAGTGCAATTTCTTACCCATTAAACTGACAAAACTCTAAAAGTTTTATAACATGTTTTGTTGGCAGAACTAAGGAAACAAAGGCTCTCAATAAAATTGATGGAATCATTATAAAACAGCAAAATTTCTTGAAAGGAGAATCTGAAAATATCAAACAAAATTGTACAAGTATTAACCCATAGACTCAGCCTTCCTGTCAGAAAGATCTAAGTTAGGAGAAAAAAAAAAAAAAAGGTTCAGGAATGAAATAGCAAGGCCAGTGGTTAATCATAGCAGAATTATTCGAAACAGCAAAATACTGGAAGCATTCCAAATATTCAGCACTACGGGACAGGTTTAATGAGTAACTGTACTTCCTCCAAAAGCGTGTATTAGCCAGCTATAAAACAGAATGAGACCAGTATTTATGTACTGATAGCAAATGATCTCTGGGACACATTAAATAAGCTGTTCAAAGAGGCTGGCATGTGAAAATATATAAACATGTATTTGTTTATTTTTCTAAAATATAAACACTGGAAAGAGGAACAAGAAAAAATAAAAGTATTTTCTTAAAAGTAGTGTAGGAAATGGAATAGAAACAAGATTTCTGTGGAGAGAATTTAAAATATTTATCTTTTAATTTATGAAACTGAATTTATTTGTTAAAATATAAATAAATCTGAGACATAACCCTAAAGTTAAAAACAGTGTGAAACAAATTAATAAAATCTGTGCAATATATTCTAGGACAAGAAAATCTACAAAAATGTTATGAGTTTCACTTAGTGCTTTATTTTTCAGTAGCACTATTTATATAATTATGAAATGTAAAATAAATCAAGTAAGTGTATGTAGTAGTATTAGGAATCAAGTATTTCAGTTTAAAAGAAAAAGAACAAGATATTAAGAATTTAAAGAAACTATCCCATTAAATTTGTATTAGGAATGTCATATACAATTAGAATAATACATCTGTATTTATATCTTGCTATCTTTCTATCCATACCTAATCCATCAGTATCTATTTCTATATCCATGTCTTTGCAATTTTGTTCATTGAAATTATCTAAAAGTAGTAACTTCATAGCAATGACCACACATGGAGCTGATTTCTAAGGAGCATTTTTCAACCAAGAGAAGCAAAGTTGCTTAGAAAGATGACTGATACGAAGTCTAAAGATGAGAAAGGAAAAAGAGAGAATAGGCTTTCATTTTTGGGACAGGCACACACAGGCTAATGGAAACTTAATCAAGGACGTGGGGTCTCTTAGGCAAATTTGAAACAATTTGATCATTAAAGACAAAAATGACTATAATTGGGTGAAAACATGAATAAATAAAAAATATTTCAATCTTTAGTAACCCTTTTTGCATGATGACATTGTATCATTTATTCAGTAAATTATATGTGAATACCAAGGAAAAATACGTGTGACCACATACTGCAGTGCACATACAAACACACATTCACCTGCACGCACACATACAACTTTGCAGAAGTAGTACCTGATGGTTCCACCTTCATCCAGTGATCCAACTCGGTATCCCTAACAGAGGGTAAGCCCTTCCCTTTTTGTGCTTTCTGATCTAATATAAATGAAGACAACCTCATTGTTTTGTCAGCATTCTTAAAACACTAAACTGAATATACACTCTTGTTCTCACTTTCAATTTGCATAATATACAAACAGTACAGGGAAAGTGCAATGTCCTATGAAGAGACAATCAGAAAACTCCACTATACAGAACATTACATGGGATGACTGTTCAGGTCTGCCCAAAGAATTAATGTCAAAAGATCAAAAACAAGAAAAGTTTGATCACAGACTCAAAAAGAATAATGAACCAAAACAATCAAAGAGAACACATGAATCTTGAGTGACTTATTTTTAGGGAGAAAAAAAGTTAAAGATTCCAGGGTAAATGCAAATAAAGAAATTAATTAATGGTCCTTATACTAGATCATACAATCCTACTTCAATATCTACAGGAAATTTGTCCAGGACCCACTCCACGGAAGACACTAAAATCTACACATGCTCAAGTTTCTCATATAATATGATATGGGGTTTGAACACAATCTGTGTACATCTCTCTTGTACTTTAAATAACCTCTGAGTCATTTATAGTATTTAATACAATGTAAATAGTTGTTATACTCTACTGTTTAGGGAATAATAACAAAGAAAAAATTTGCACATGTTCAGAAGAGATGAAATTTTTACATACAGAATCTGTTGAGAGGAAATACCAAATCTGTTGGGTAGTGTTATTAGATTCCATGACTCTGTTCATATCATTAAAGTTACGGAGACAGATTCTGTAATTCTTAGAAGGTACATGCTGAAATTTTTAGAGTCAAAGTCTCATGATTTCTATGATTTGTTTTCAAATGATTCAGCAAGAAAAATAAAATCAATAAAAAGATAAAACAATATAGCAAAATGTTATCTTCTTGTATTCTAGATATGCATTTTCATTTTGCTACCTCTTCAAGTTCTCAGTAGGCTCTACATTTTTCATCATGAAAGTTAAGATAAAAGCATCCTGCAGAACTTGGCACCTTGCTGCACAACATGTAGAAATTGTCCATTTACATGCTTAATACTCCAATGCCAAATTGATTTTAAACAGACATTAGAAGAAACTCATCTGTGTCTTTTTTTTTAAATTTAACTTTGTTTTGTTAAGTCTTCCCTACCAAGATTTTACTTTCCCTTTTAACTTACTGAGAGAGCAAGAGAAATTCTTTTATATAAATATGGTTAAGCTGCAAAGTCATGGAAAAGCATGCATGTCCAGAGAATATGGAGCCAGAGGGTTGATGAGACCAAATGTAGACCTGTGCCCTAAAAGGTCAACTTGTTTTTTGATCTTGAATCAGCTGAAGCCGTCAGGTTTTATGGTTTAATTTAAGGGATGGCGTGGGGGAGAAGCATGAACTAGGCTCAGTTAACACTCAGGAACCACACAATGCAGAAATATTGTGCATGAGAGAAAACTCTGGCTGCAAGTGGTTTATGAATTCAATTGTGATTAAATTCTCAGAAATAAATGGGGTTGCCATGGGACGTAGGCTATATATCTCAATGCTCTTCAAAACAACAGTACTGTGAGTACTAGGGGGAGAAACAGTCCCCCTGACAACAAAACTGAACTAACTTCATACTTGGATGGTAAAATCTCTGATGTTATCCAACATTAGTCTTTAAATCTTCTTAAATTTTGGCATCTTACAATTTTAGGAAAACTTTATGTTTTTAAATTTTTTACTGATAAATTTTATGTTTTAGAGTAATTTTAAGATCCTAAAAAAAATAATAATAATAATTAAGTGGGAAATACAGAAAGTGTCCATAGACTCACTGTCCCCAAAAGGCACAAACTCTCTCACTAAAAATGCCCCACACCACAGCGCTTCATTGGCTACAATCAATGAACCTACTGAGCATTTCTGGACTCAATACTACTAAATATGGCCCACAGTCAACTAAGTAAACTGCACAAGCAAGAAGACCACCCTCAACTTCCCCTCACACTCCCTGAAGCAGGCCATTAATGTCCTTCTCTGACCGTCTGTGTCTCTGTTCTCCTAAAACCCTCATGTGACAGGTATCCTATCCTATGTTTTGGAAGGAAAGAATGTCATTCAAGGCTGCCAAGAAAAATATGAACATACTGACCTTATAAAGTTTGCCTCAGGCTATTATCATTAGTTCACACTCTTTTGTATTCAATCCTGCTTCTTCTGCATGACTGTCTGCAAAAGTACATAAAACTGCTTTTTGAGTTTATTTCGAAAGGAAACGGTGTCAGCTAAAACTTACATAAATGTGTATTCTTTTCTCTGGTTAATCTTTATTTTGTTACAACACTTTCAGCCATGAGCTCAGGAAGGGTAAGAAAAGGCACTGTGCATCCTTGGTACTGTATCCTCGCCGACCATCATTATTCAAATTCTATGTTTATAGCAGGGTTCACTCTGTAGGGACAGAGGTCCCCATAGGTAGGGAAAAGAGAGGGTAAAGGCTGCATTAGATGTTATCAAAAATTAAGACAATTTGATCTCTATAACCAGACTCTAAAAGCAAGACAGCTATAATCAAATAGAAACATAAAGGCAGTTAGATTCCAACAGTTAAAGACACAAAGGCAAAGAGACTAGTTCCAGAAGGCCCCAGGTAATCTAATTAACATAAAGAAAACAAACTCTCCCTTTTCACTCTTACATCTGGCTCTAAGGTACCCGCCCATAAATTTGCCTTCAGCCAAAACACAAAGGTCACCGGGCTGAGGGAAATCTAGGCAGAGGTGACAGACAAGCGCAAGAGCCAATCAGATTCCAAGGGCCGACTCAAGGGAATACTCTCAATAAAAAGGGGCTACAACAAAGGCCCCACGAGTATTTCGCTTTGGAATGCTCCCTACTGGCTGAGTAGCTATCTTAAATCTCCTTTTCCCCCCTTTTCACCACTTTTAAATAAATTGCTGTCTCGTAATTTAAACTCGGTTTCTTTAATTCTTTACTGTAGCTGAGTTTTCGATTGCCGGGAATTACAATTTCTAGCCGAGAAGCAGCTCACAGTCCTCCCCTAGCTGGAACACAGGGTTTCAGAATGCAGACTCTCCTGGATCCCTCAGCTGAATAAACCTGAGTTCTCCAACTTTCTCAGGGGCGCTCGGTCTGTCGTAGAGCTGTAACACTGAGGTGTAATACCGAGCTATAACATTTTGCCGCAACAAACTATCAAGGAAAGTTTAGTATATGCCCATGTACGACTGGGTCATAGGTTTTTCACAGGGTGACAAATCTTTCTTATTTCACTTTGCTATCAATTACCTGTGATGTGTTATCTGTGGCCAAGGAAACACTGTCATTTAAATAACAGCCATGTTAACAAGAGGTATTTTGATCACATGTATGGTATCAGGGATAGTACTGAGATAGATCATTCGAACCGCACACATCGTAATCTGAATTTTATAGAGGACGATACGAAGCTCGTTTTAACAAACAGCATCCTTATTCAAGGTCACATAAGTAGTAAAACAAGATTATATATTTGATTTTGTGCTTCTAATCATCGCATCAAACTGTTCGGTCCTCTGTTCAAAGGTGAAACTTTGTGTTTCCATATGTCAGGGACTTTAACATTCCCTGTATTACACTGATACATTTCTATCTTGAGTTTGAATGAATCAGTTTTATAATAATGTGTTTTTAAATTCCTCATCTCTAAAATACCTGATTTGAACAAGGTGATTTTAAGATACCCTTCTGGCACTAAAGCTCTATTGTTCTACTTCTTTTTAGTCTACAGCTTATTGGAAACATTTCATATAAAACCATTACTAAAACAACACAACCAATCTGCCAGTCTTTTTTCTTCCTGACTGGTAAATGCAGCTTCTCCAAACAAAACCCGAATGTAATTTTATCCTGTCTCTTGCTGCTTCCCACTCCTTTTTCCTCCCAGCTTTGTTGTAAGCTGCTTCTTTTTTTTGTTGTTGTTTTGTTTTTTGTTTTTTGGTTTTTATACTATTTCTGTCTCTTTACTGTTCACTGATTTACAGAGTCAAGGAGACTTACCAACCGATTATTTTGAAAGTTAGCTTTAATACTCGTTAACCTTTTTTGGCCAAAAAAGGCTCGTATCATTAAAGGAAACCACTGTCTCCTCACAGGAAATGTTTTGTTTTGAAATGGTTGTAAAAGACAGAAAAGTCCCCCAAGTTTTTTCTTGCGTATTCTGCCATGATGACTGAATATTTCCTAATCAGTCATCTTTTTCCTTGAAGTCACTGAGGTTCCCCTACGATTCTTCTAGAGGGTACATAAGGTAAGCAAACGAAAGATGAGGGAACAGGATGTGGAGGAAAAGTAGAGTGAACTCTGATCACATAAGAAATTACTGAAATGATTTTACTTAAATAAGCACTTTGTACCATCTGGGAGACCCTGCGGGAACAGGGCAGGAACCAGGTAAATTCCGAGTGTTAAAATTGGAGAGTGTCTGATGAAATGAGGGTGGAATCTCTCTGGAGGCCGACAGCAGCCTGAAGGCATTGTGGTAAAATGACAAATGGAGCTGGGAACTTTGCCTACTTAACAGTTTTGCCCAAGGCCAGCCTATCTACGGAGGTCATCTTCTCCAGCCCTGGACTTGCAGACTTGATTGCATCGAAACCACAGAGGACAGTTGAGTTCGTATTCAATACCAAAATTTCTCCAGTGAAGGAGTTCCAATAACCTTGGTCAAGAAAAAAATTTATCTCAAACTGTTTACTCTACATTTCAGAAAGTATAAATACCCAAAGCTCGGCAATAATGACAAGTCATCGTAAAGGATGCCTCTGCCACTCTCCGAGATGGCCAGGCACTGCACAAGCAATAAAAATACAATACAACCTGCTTCCTAGCAAATTAAACTGTGAAGATCTGCCTCAAACCTTCCACAGAGATTTTTCAATGGAAAGGGAAATGCTTGCGTACTCAGCCCTGCAGTACACGAACAGCACCAAGATTTCTAATTACTGTACAAGACCTATTTTTACTAAAATAACCCTCAGGCATACACATGTGCAGTGTAAACTCCAACTGATAACTGGATTTCAGCTCTTTTAGAAGGGCGAGCCTTTAGAAGAGGCGCTGGGTACCAGATAAGTGTTTGGCAAAATACTGCGCAGGAGGGCTGCCTACATCTAAGCGTCTCTGAGTGTTCTAGGCGTGGCTATGACGGAGTACCTAGGTACTCAGTCAAAGAGTGTGCCTTAGGAATTGCAATGGAGAAGGATTATGATTTATTATGCCCACCATCTCATCTCACCGGGGTGCATGAAATACTCATAAAAGTCAGGAAACAGTACAAAAGTACGTCAGCAAAAAACTTGCCTAGCACGTATAAGGCCCTGGGTTCAATCCACAGCATCACAAAAAAGAAAAGTGAAATGGGTCCTCTTGCTTTTAAAAATACTTGCTGTCTGTGGTTTGCCTACTAGCAAATTTGTTTATTAGTGTCTTTTTATTCCTGCATATAGGGCAATAATGTTAACACGGGTAGCAAGATGCTAAATTTAACATTATGCACCATCATACAGAACTCAAGCAGAGATCCGAGTCTTCATTGCTCTATTAACCTATGAAAGAAAATATTAGCACACTGCCTTTAATTGGCTTTTTCTATGATCAATTTTTGAAAATAAATCATGAAACTCTAAAGCATCCACACCACAGGAAGTCATCTTACATGTGTGTAGGATTAGAAACCATGTGATTCTTTCTCATTGCTGAAGAGAAACATACAGACTACACAGTTTTCATTTGTCACATCTTTTTTTCCTTTTCACACATCTGAGTCAATCATTCTAAACTGATTCTTTTTCAAATCTATTCCCACATTCATACAGCAAGTCTTAATGAGTCCACTAGGAGTAAACAAATTAGTCTCCAGGATGTATTATGCATTAATTAATCAAACTAATAGTACTGCATAATGTGTAATAGATGAAAATTAGTTCTAAGTACAATACTCACATACAGGAAGAGAATCAGAGAAAATATATGGAGTAATACAGAAAAATCAGTTTCTACAGATATAACTCAAATAGCACTGATTTCCTACCCCATGTTTCTGGCCATTCGATGGCAAAGAAAATACCCAAAGATGGCATTTGCAGATGAGCGATCTATTAGATAGAGAAGCTAGGAAGAGAAAGAAAGCATTTTGGGGCAACAATACACTCAGGTCCACAGGAGGGAGAGCAAATTGAGGCTTATTTCCTGTTTTTATACAATTCAGGAGGAATAATTGTTTTCATATTTCTAAATGATCAAAAAAACCAAAGGCAGATTAACATTCCATGACACATGTAAATTACAGAAAATTCATATTTCAAGGATCATGAAAAAGTTTTAGGGAAACAAAGTCTCATATGTTTCTTATATTTTATCCATAGTTGCATTTGTACTACAGCAGTGAATAGAGTAATTGTGAAAAAGATCTTCAGGTAAGTAAAAGAAAAACTATCTTCTGGATCTTTACATAAAAATGCTACCAAACCTAGAGGAAAGAAGAATTCTCAGCTATAATAACACATACACATTTTAAGTTCAAGAATACAACTTAAAAGCTGAAGAGGGAAGCAGATTTTGTGATGCACTAGAAAGAATATAACACTTTCTGCTGCCCTTACTAAATTCTTCAGACTCACTAAAAAAAAAAAAAAAGAAGCAGATAATCCCAAATGAAGAAACACTATATGTTATGGCTTGTATCTAGACATCCCCTCAAAACCTTATGCGTTCATAGGTGGAGCTAGCAGGATCTAGGGTGTGTGATACTGGAATTAAGGGTGTGTGGTACTAAATTAGTCCACACCATGGACTGTATCTCCTCTGTGTTGCCCCTCTGCTATGCCACCCTGCCTTGGAGCCAGATGACTATGGAGCGACACCTCTACAAACTGTGCGCTACATAAACCTCTCCTCCTGTAACTTGGGAGTGTCAGGTATTTTGTCCCAGTAATGAGAAAAAATAACTAAGATACTATATAATATGTGCACTTGTTAATTTCAAAAATGGCAACATCATAAAAAATAAAGGCAGGCTGAAGTACTGTTCCAGCTTAATGCAGACAAGAGTTACAGGGTGACCAAATTCAATGTGTTGCCTTGGATAGTCATGTGGATTGGAAACTTTTATTTTTTGGCAATAAAGATCATTATGGAGTAAATTGGGTACAATTACAATATATTTGATGACTAAAATAATGATTTGGCATAAAACTAGTTTTCTGTTTTTGAACACTGTAATATAGATTTGTAAGATGAACATGACTTAGGAATACAGGAATATTTTTGGATGAAAACATTGTACCATTTAATCTCAAATGTTTCAGGAAAAGAATGTGTTTGTACATGTGTCAGTATATTTATGTAGTATATCTGTCTATATACATATATACATATGGGGAAAATATGCAATTGTGGTAAAAAAAAAAGGTCACAATAGGAATAGGGGAATCTGGTAGAAAATATAACGGAGTTGTTTGTACAACTCATGACTTTTCTATAAGTCTGAAATTATTTAAGAATAATAAATGTACGTAACAAAATGACAACATTACTGTTTGCATTAATTTGAACCACAAATGCCCAATTTGGCAGCTCTTCTTTATCAGTATTATTCCAGTTCTGAGTGGTCACTGGGTATGGTGGTTTTATACCGTATCAGCGTAATCAATCTGGAATGATCTTTTGCAGATTTACATTTCTTTGTGGTTCAGATTTGGATAGGAGAAAATCACAGAGGGAAGAAGTAGCCATTATTTTTTCCTGACAGTGGCGCAGGCTTGGGCATCAGGAAAGCTCACCATAGGCTGTCAAAGACATAGTGGCTGACCGTGCTCACACAGGACACACAGGTCATGCAGCTCCCACTGGATTTCCTCCTGCGGCTTTGCTGTATCCTTGACCAATGGGTCTACAACTTGGGGGTGATGACAACACCAGCTACTTTTGAAAGTCTTCGGGGTAACAGTTGTGGGTGGTCAGAGAAAGTCCTAGACTCTCATTTGTCCTTGCTCTTACCCACATCCAGCTCTCCTTCTACAGTCACGTAAAGTCTGTTTTCTATTTTTAAAATCACTTATTCTTTATCATTTATGGGGGTTCTGACCCTCTGATCAAACTCTGACTCAAGTCCTTGGCTTCCTAAAACGGAGCAGAGGTCATTTAGCAAGCACTTGACCGTTCATCTCAACTCAAGCCTCAAGTCACTACTTTCTCCTTTGAAAGCATCTCATTATCTAGAGCTCCTGGAAGAATGTTCTGAACTGCCAAATAATGAAAATGAACCACATCACCATTTGTTGAGCATCGACTGTGAGAAATCCGGTGTCCAACACTATCTTTACAAGGAACACCCCCAAGCTAGTTTCCATTCCTATTTTTGCAGATGAGAAACTGAAGGTTAGAGAGGTTGTCATGTGCCCAACATCTCCCAGTTAAATAGCAGCAAAACAGGGAATCAAATGGAGTTCTGGTCACATCTAAAGTTGATGTATATGTTTTAACTGTACCAACCTGTCATCTCAGAAAATAAAGGTCGTCTCCCTACTCTCCAGAGGATATTATCTTCATGACTGCCAAGAAATTTACCAAATCCCAATATTTCTTGCTTCTCATTCACATCATAGCATTGTGTGGGGAAATGCAACTATTGGGTGTATAGTACCTCCTTAATGCAGTCATATGTTCCAGAAAAAAAAAATACCAATAATCACTGATATGCACAGTAAAAAAAGTACAAAAGCTATTTCATTAATCTCAACATATAGACAGTTTCAGTTAAATTTTTGGTCTTCAGTATATTTCACTGTACTACAATAAATGGTAATTCTTATTCAACATTCTCCTGATGCACATCTACATCTGTGATCTCATTTAAGCTTTATAATAATGAGTTTAAAAAATATACAGATTTCATATTATTAATGCTTGTTTTACAGACACAGAGACTAAATCCAAAAAGATTGCATAAGCCATCTCAAGTAGAATCTGCTCTTTTTAATCTACCTCATTCTCTTTCTTCTTTAATCTTATAAAAGCACCCAGATTTCACTTGAAGATTCCCCTTCTCACATAATTTACATTCCTTATAGTTGGTGTGAGGCTGGCTTTATCCATTATTAGCAACGACAGACATATTATATAGATCTGTAAAATTTCTGTATATCACCCTTCTGATTACAAGGTTGTGTCAAAATTGGGCAGGCTATCTAAGCCAGTTCATTTAAAGCTAATACCAGAGAAAGACCGTGAAGGAAGAGGGTTCTGACTCCAAACTTGGAGCTAAAATTACGTAAGCTTTTACTTCTGAAGCATGAGCCTGAAGTCAAGACACAAATAAGAAAACATAAAGACATACTTCCAAGTTATGTGATCATCAGGATCCAGCTGTACAGAAGCAAGTAACTTAGAATCTCCCAGAAATCTTTAAAATACAGTATGAACATCCCTACAGCTAAAATTCTAAAATCCAAACTCTTCAAAGAACAAAATATTTTGAGTGTCAACATGATCCCACAAGTGGACAAGTCTCCACCTTACTCACTTTGACAAGCTACAGTCAAAACACAAGCAAATGGAAAATACTGTGTAAAGTTACCTTCAGGCTAACTGTATACTGTATATAATGAAATTCACAAATTCAGAGCTCGGACTTGGGTCCCATTTCAAAGAGATCTCATTATGTACAGGCATGCAAACATTCCTAATTGGAAACACTTCTGATATAAAGAATTTCGAATAAAGGTTACTCAAACTGTATATCCTGTATACCCAATCTTTCTTTTCTCACGCTTTTGGTCTTTCCCTTTCCATCTCCCTCTTGGGCTCTCCCACTCTCCCCACTCTGCTGTTTCTTCTTCCCTTCTATCTAATGTTTTCTCCTATTCTCTCTTCCTCTCTCTGCCCCTCCTTATGTCTACTCCCTTCCCTTCTCCCTTTCTCTCCTCCCCTCCAGTCTCCTCTCTTCACTTCTCCTCCCTCCCCCAGGTTGTCAGTCAAAAGAATTTTAAATAATTCACACTCATATTTGGACACCTAAACTGCAGAACATGGAACTCAGGTTACTAACATTTAACATATAAAAATTTCTTGATAGCCATGCTACCTCCTTAGTAAATGACTCTTCTCTTATCTGTTTGCTTGAGGTCTTTTGACTAGTAAGCATTCATTTCTATTTCGCTTCTCTAGAGAATTATTCACTTGAATATGCACTGGATAAATTAATGCTTGTAGAACCTGATATTTTTCTAAGCTGCATAATTGTATATGTACTAAAAAGTATACCAATAAGGTAAGATTGATTTTACAGCTAAATTCCTGTTGAAGAAATCCAGCTGGGTTACGTTATAACCAAAACTCAGAGATTGAATGATAACAACAGTTATTAATATCTTCCTAAATTATTTTTCTTATTTTTAGAGAAGATTTATAAGTGGAGATGTGAATTTCTGAATTTTTCAGAAGTGTTGTTTCATTCATTCTTTCTTTCTCTTGTTCTTTTAAAATAGATAGATCCTGTGCAGAAATACAGCAGACTACACTATATTATGATGAAAAGAAACTGAGAATATTTTTGTCTGCACAATGAAGCAGCACACAACATGAAGAGTACAGAAAAATAAAACTCATACTGCATCATACAATAAAACTGTCATTTGGATTATGATTGAATAACTGGCCCAATATTTACTTGCATATATCTGATACGATAAACAAGTAGGACTTGTTCAAGCAATCAGAAATCAACTTTATTAGCTCATCTCATAGAAGATGAGAGTGAAATAAGGGTCATCAGAGGGTAGAGACGCCAGAGAGGTGGGAGAGAGGAGGAAATTTTGGTCAATGCTACTAACTTCAGTTAGAAAAAAGAAGTTCTGGTATGCTCTTGCACAGTAGGGTGACTGTGGAAAGAATATTGTACTATCTATTGAAAAATACTAGAAGAAATGAGTTTGAATGTTTTCACCACTAACAGATGATAAATGTTTGAAGAGACAGACATGCTTGCCCTGATGCGAGCACACATACTGAATCATCACATGGTACCCCATAACTGTGTACATCTTTTTGTGTCAATAAATAAAAAATCTTACTGGTTATTTATGGTCCTTCTATGCAACTAGTTGTTCTGTACCTAGAAGAAATCTTACACAGATCTCATAACTAAGGTCCTTAACTTTACGTAAGAAACCATTTTTCAGTCAATATCAGGCATGAACATTATCTCGTTTCAGTAATCACTTTCTCCCCTCTGTTGCACTGATCCAACATCCAGAAGGTCAAAATTAAAACTTTTTCCCACTGAGTTCCTCATTTACCATTTCATGGCCTGTTCCAACTCTCCGCCAGCAGAGAGAGGCTTCTTTATCTGTCCTAGCTACTGCTTGTGTACCCTCACTCACCAGGGCCAGTGTGTAGCTCCTCCAAGGTTGAACCAGAGGACAAATGAGAAGATTCTGGCAAGAACTGTCTTTCCGGCCTGACACTGTGGAATGGGATGCTGCTAATTTTGTGTGGAGATGACAGTCGTTTAAAGGCGATTCATTTTGTCACGTGTTCCCGTTTACTCCCAGGAGACATCCTACATCTTCTTCACACTTGGTGATGTCTTTCCTTTAGCCACCTCTTCACGATTCCTTCACCATTTCACTGTTTTCTCCAGTTCTTTCTACTGGGTCACTTACCACCCTGCAGACGCTCTCAAGGAAATCACTAGTCTTCCCTAGGTAGGGTGGCAGGTAGTCATCCTGGATCTGCCTCTGGGAAGGCGACGAATGACTGTTTCCAAACAGAGTCTTGCTCTCTTCTGCCTTTAGGCATTTTAAGCAGCCTCTGTTGTAGCCCTCTCTTTGCACTTCAGACAGCAGCTCACCACATCTATTAAACCCCACGAGTCACCTCTCTAGCATCTTTAGAGTCCTCATGCACCCTTTCTAAGTAGATAAGAAGCAAGGACAACACCATCAACCTATCTTCATAATAAGTCTATTAGGAAATGCCCTGGTGTCTAACCTATGGCCCATGCTGAACCAAGCTTCTTAAATAACTGGGAAAAGTAGCATTGAGCCATTTATTTCCAAGTTCTGCTTGTACGGCCTGTTGCCTCCTTTTGGAATTTGGACAAATGGTAACTACCGTCTTAGACCTTGGCAAAATTGGAGTTAGGTTACACAGCCTATCGATGTGAATCACTTCCACCCAAAGCTATCTTGCCAAATAACCTAACATTTTCTCATTTAAAATACTATATTCTATAGTTAAATTAATCTGTAGTCATCTGTACTTGTGACAGAGATAACTACCTAATTATTTTTACCCTTCTTATATGCATTTAATGCTTAGATTTAATTTTCAAACAACTAATCTGTTTTCCAGCTGCATGCTGAATAAAATTACGTTGCTCTGAAAGAACAAATGAACCAACCAGTTGGAGAATGTAAGGAAATTTCCCAAAGGAACAGTTCCCATGAAATAGCTCTCTCCCAGCATGGAGGCATTCTGCATCTAACCCCGAGAGAACACATACTGACAAGTTAGTTTTTGTTGTTGCTGTTGTTATTGTTGTTCCTTGACTGGATGTAAACTGAAAGGTTTGCTCAGATTTAGTTTCAGGGATGAACAAGTCTAAGGAGACTCCAGTATACTGTACAGGAAAAGTTAACATAACTTGTTACATCTGCATAGTACTTCTCGACCAGATAAGGTTGATTCTTCTTGGAAACATTCAGCAATGTCTGGCGACTTTTTGGTTGTCACAACTTGGGGAGAGGGTATGCTGGTGGTATCTAGTGGAAAGAGGCAAGGGGTGTTGCTAAATATGCTACAGTGCACAAAAAAACCTACCACACACAACAAAGAGTTAACTGGTCTAACATGACAATAGTGTTGGGGATGAGAAGTTTAATTTACACGGCATAGAACATCATCAACTACAGAGGTAGGGTAACGGATGTAGAGACTATGAAATTTTCAAATACAAACTTTTAACTACCCACCATTCCCTTATTTTAACAGAAAAGAACTTTACAAGTATACAGCGATCTGCTGGTGGGTAAGGAAGGAAACAGAGGATAATTTTGAGCTCCTTGCAACTGATCAGTTTCAAAGTACAGAAACCATAGCAGAGATCTTCAAAATATTTGATTACATATTTGCCAAAAGAATTTTCAAAACCACATATGTCTTCATACATTTTTAAATTGATATCTACATTTTAAATTATCAATATGCAAAGACTTGGAAGTTCTGTACTCTTCAGCACTTAGATATATTGCATATGTACTTTAATTAGAAATTTTTGTCAAAGGCTTACAGGTTTAGATTCATTTCTTCCAATTTAAGGAAGTGCCCACTGAATAAGATAGTGGGTAAAGATAACACTCAATGTCAAACTGTCCTTTATATCAAATGCTCTTCCAATCAGAAAAAAAGGTCTGATTTCAGTTTTTAATTTACAAATGATATCATGTATCCCCGTGACAATTTTTTCATTTGTTAATGCTTATTTAAAATAAATTGAAACAGGAGAGGAAGAAAATTAGTTTACCACTAGAATGTAAGCTTTGAAAAGGCAGAATACTTTCCTGTTATTCAGAACTGTAAACATGTAGTAGGTATTTCCTAAGTCTTTAACTGCTACTGTATGAAAGAAGAGATGAGAGATGATGGACACAGACGGAGACACTAATGCATATGTAGGACGAAATAAAGTGCCTCATCATTTCACTGAATCTCTACGTCAGACTATCCCTGGGAGTCACGGCTACCTGACGTGACATGTCACACTGAGATGTGGACAGGATGAGAGTTTATGTGTTTTAGTACAGCAAAAGATGAGCACTAGGCACTGGGAACTGAGGACAAAGACGCGATAGATCACAGACAGCTTCTCGTGAATCAGTTTTGGAGAGAAGAAGAGTAAAGGAACAAACTGCTTAATGCTATTACGACCATGTAACTTCAGGCAATCTTCTGGCGCCCCCCGTTTAAAGACAATTCCACTAAAGACTGGGGAATATCATGCTAGTGAGGAAAGTGAAACAGCTTGATGAGCTTGACGGACAAATAGGCGGGTCTGCAGCCCAGGACTGGGCCAGATCAGTGATCTAGTGAGAAGACAAGTGGCAGTCAGAGAGGATGAGATTTATAACAGAACATGTTTATAAATCAGGGAGCCTAAGAGAGTTGTGCAGAGTGGGTAGAGCGAGGCATACGCTTGGGGAGGTAGGCTCACTTGCACAATCTTCCAACCCCTTCTCAGATGAACTAGAATGAGCCTTAGCTTGGAACACTTTTTTTTTTTTTTTTTTTTTTTTTTTTTTTTTTTTTTTTTTTTTTTTAATGAGAAACAGACTCCTCACAATCAATGCTGGACCTAGCGCTGTCTTTCCCTTTCTCAGACTCCATCTATGCTCCCTCTGTTCTGCTAAGTGTGTGCTTCATACGGCACCTGGGCTCCGCAATACTTTCTCTCTCTCCTCCAGGGATGGCACAGGTCCTATGGCTGCAACCCGAGAAGCCCGTGAGCAGACTGACTTTACAGCATCAGCTGCTGCCAAGACTCTGCTAGCCAGGGATGACAGATGCCAGCTCCAGAAGTTGATCTTCTTCTGTTCCTCCTCTAAGCAAGAACATGTTTTGGCCTACCGCTTAACTGACTTTTATTTTCCTTGGTGACCGCGCAGCCAAGGTGTACTGGGCAGAAGTGCTCAGACTTCTGATAATAGGCAAAAAAGGCCACTGATTCAACAGTCTAAAAGTGACCCTCTGTATAAGTTCACACATTTCATGTTTCCTCCTGGAAGCTGTCTATCCTATTAAATATTTACTTGCTTGTCTGTTCTCCACCATGAAGGAATGCAAAGGTGGACATTTTGTCAGTTTTATCACAGCTATATTACCAGTGTCTTGGACAAGGTCAGGCACATAGATGGTGCTCAGTCAATATTCAGGAGATAAATGTTGAACAGGCTACTCTGAAAATAGTTGTAGATGATCATTAAGAAAACAGTAGGCCTCAGCCTAGCCATGGGGTAACTTGGTGGTTGTTTAACCACCTTAGAGTTTCTGTTCAAAGTCTTTGTAAGAAGGCAGGAGCTGCCATTCACTGAGAGTTGTTCAGTTACATTTCTGATTCTAACCATGGGTAGTTACCTGAGAGGTACAAACATGATCACGTGTGTGTGTGTGTGTGTGTGTGTGTGTGTGTGCTTTCCAAATGGTGAAATTCAAAAAGATAGTGAATGTACGTTTTTAAAATGAGAACTGTATTACAGGAAAAAAGGGAACAGGATACAAAACCAAATGATACCATTTAGGTACAATGTTTGAGTTGGCCAAGGAGTACAGACTTGCCATAAAGAGAGATAAAATAAGAAGAAACAAAGAGAGTTTGTAAAAGGAATGACTTCTATGGAAGGAGAAAATGAAGGACTTTCACTTTTGACTGCTCTTACATTACTTTTATTAATGTTGTATTTGATAGACGATCAACTTCTAGT
Organism: Hystrix cristata; assembly: GCA_004026905.1. Lineage (NCBI taxonomy): Eukaryota > Metazoa > Chordata > Mammalia > Rodentia > Hystricidae > Hystrix > Hystrix cristata. The sequence goes on from PVJO010006671.1 coordinate 34,901, forward strand.
AACAACAATATCAAAAATATTTAGGCCAAGAAGTTTTGTTCTGGAACGTGTATAAAGTCTAACTTTAATTTTATCACAAGCAGATAAGTCACATTTCAAAAAGTATTACTGAATATAAAAACAGGTTTGTTTAAATTCATTTTAAATATTAAAAATAAGTAAATGTTATAAGTTGATTTTTGTGGGGGAAGGAATGATCAACGGGTAAATGACCCCCAAATCATCAGGAATCATATTAATGGCCTTTATATTAAGTGGCATACATCCCTAATAACGAAGCTATTAAGTATTGGCAATTATGTTTCAGTAAGTACTGGCATTATCTCACTTTAATTCTTTTAACAAGTCTATAGCAGCAGCAGTATCAGATTCCCCTCTCATCAGATGAAGAAACTAAGGCTCATGAACGGTCAATACCTCCCCAAGGTCACTGGTATGGTCAGGTCCATTTAGAGCACTTGAGTGATGCCTTTCATACAATGCTGTATCTAAACATTTAACTGAATTTGCTATATAATTTGTCATGGGCTTGGCTGTCTATAGATGGCACGCTTCTTCTTAGGACAAGATCTTATTTGAGGTGCCAAAAAACCCAGAAGGTTTTAAGCCAGGCAAACTCTTTGATTGAAGGTAAATTACAACCATTGTTTGCCTGCTCACTTTTACTTCCAATGTACATTTGTGCTGGGTGCAGAGATGAAAGCCTTGTCACTCACAGGTATACTTAAAAAATCAATCCCAGAGCAAGAAGGAGTCTGAAAAAGATTCTACAGCGGGAACACGAGCTAGCCCCACAGGTCTATTTTCTATTCAATTGCTTTCCCAAAGTTTGAAAGCTGCTTGTTAACTGTGTGATTTTTTTTTTAAAGTATAAGATTTTATGGTGTTTGTTATTTCTAAGTAACATGATGAAGTTGACTGTTCTCTTTTCCCGAGATGTCAGTAGGAAAAAAGTATTTTTTGAGATGTCAGTGGGAGATAATCAACATAATTAATCACCATGACATCTACTTACATGTAGATATTACCATTTATTCTTTTAATTGTGCTAACATTTTATTAAACAAAGGACACACAGAGATGCAACTCTTACAGAATTTTAATGCCGTCTTACTTTTGATTAGAGAACATCATCTTCAACATGAAGGAGAAGTTTCATTTAAGTAGTCTTTTGCTAGTGCTTAATACGAATGTGAAACATCGTGAACACACTACATGAGAAAGAACATGTATAGGCAATTTCTGCAGAATTCTAACAAAGTACTAGGCTTCTCTTGTGCCTAAGATTAATCAACTGTGAAAGCCACCTGGCTCGATCCCCATATGGAACATACTCTATCCACCAGACAGAGGACGAAAAGGAAATCTCCACTTTCATTTGCATCTCTCACAAACATAGAAGTCCCACTCCATTACTTCCAGAAACCCATCCTTCCACTTTCTCATTCTTTCTTATCCTATGATGACTTTAAAAGTCCTTCAAACACTGACATTTCAAACTCTCTTCTCTCATCCTATTCTACTATCATATCTTTCCTCCTCTTTTTATTTTCCCTTCTGGAGAGAATTAATCTTTCCTAGATTCAACCTTCTTTTCTCTCTTCACATTTCTGAAGTTCTATCGACACCCCTGCATTCTCCTAATTTTGTATTATGAGAGATTCCGGTTCCATGCTGGCAAACTTTTGGCTTTAGTTGGAGGGCAGAGAAAGTAAGAGGAGAGCAGACAACTACTAATTGAAAAGTAATACATCTTATTATAGTGCATCAATAATAAGAACAGGAGGCCCCAAACTTTACCCTGTAAGTCACTCTGGGTCCTGCGGTAGCAATAAGTTCCCTGCCTCCAGGTTCACCCAAACCACCCCGAACCAGCAACACTGTTTCCCCGAGAAACACCAGCAATATATGGGAAACCCATTCCTTAAAATGTGGCCCTCAGCTCTGCGGGCCTTTAAGAAACAGCCTCTTACATACCTCAGTCTAATTTCCGCAGAGCACTACTTGCAATCTACTGAGTTCTGGTAACCTTAAGCACTTTCTTTGTTCCGCTAACTCAAGGGGCAGTAGCCACCTTGTGTGGTTTCTGTCTTTGGGCCACCTCGGTGATCCTTTTATGTTCACGTGGGCTTCTGGAACCTGTAAATTCAATTCTGTGCATTCGTTCCTCTCCACAGAAATGCTAAGTGTGGTTTCTGATTTCATCACTGAACCTGGTCTGACAAAGGGCTAAAGAACAATAAATGTCATTCGACCATACATTACCAAAATCCTACTGCCCACATGTAGAAGAGAAGTACTGTACTGTACATGGTGACTTGAGATTCAAGGCAAATTTTTACACTTGCTGCTCTAAGCACAGTCACCCAATTTTGAGGTTAAATGAGTAGAGTTATCATCATTAAGCAAAAAATCTCAAATCACTTAATATTTTATATTTTATGGATGGTTTACAAATAATACTGTACTCTTGCTTATGAAATAATTTTACATTACTTTAGTGTATCAAATTTTATGCAAAAACTTCATAACTTGTCTAGAGTTCTATGATTAAGTTCCAGTAAGTCCCAGAACAGAAATTTAGGGTAAACTTTTTCTTTACGGTTCAATATCTGACCAAAGAACTAATAATAATAATTGAGGTCCTCGAGAAACTTACTTAAAAAGTCTGTAACACTTAAGACTATACTATTTTGTCCTCTGCCGCTGAGGGTAAAAAGCATTTTATGGCAAATGTTTCTCTTTTTACAGATGCTGGGCTAAATGATATTCACCACTTCATAGTTGAATAAATTATAATATATGAAGTACTACTGTATCGATCACAATCCACAAGTAATAATCAAATTTATAAATAAGGTATTTCTATTTCCTTTAGAGACTCTAAGACTCACAAGGATTAAATAACTCAAGTACAGCTCCAGAGCAAGAGATAACCCAAAATATATCATAATTTCAAAACTTTTCCATTCAAGTATTACTCTGCTTTGATCCACTGTTTGTTAACTTGATCATTCTAGAGAAAATATGTTGTTGAGCATCAAGTTTCATAGTAGTTCCACTATACTGAAAATCTGCTATTTAACACTGTCCAGAAAAATTCACCACGTATATTTTATGGTTTACGGCACGGTGTGTGGGGGGGGTCAGAGACAGAGAGAGACACAAAGAGAGGAGAAAGGAAAGTAGGAAAGGAATGAAGGAAGGAAAAACCAAAACAACCTGTAACAAAGAGGAAGTTTATCTGAGACAGGGCTTTAAGAAACCAAATGGGAGGGATAATTACCTCCAGAGATATTTTATTATTAAAATGTATAATGAGAGGTACTATGAGAGTAGATTAAACTATTAGGAAACCTGCCACAAGTGACATAGTAATTTGAAAGATCATTTATCATTTTCAGTCATTTAGTTCATTTTCCTGGGTGACTTTTCAAAACACTCTAAAAATTCTCCACTTTAAATTTTTGGTTGCTAAACAGACATATTACTGTTGTTTTCTATCGAGAAAATAAAGGTATGTTTGATAGTTAATCTGATTAGACCTGTATTCTTTTTATTTTTTGTGGTATTGGTGACTGAACCCAGGGTCTTCACACTGAGCTATGTTCCCAGCCCTTTTTCATTTTTATTTTACTCTGTTTCTTTGAGACAGTATCTCATTAAGTTGCTAAACTGCCCACCACAGGCTCAAACATGTGATCTTTTTGCCTCAGCCTCCCGGAGTGCTGGGATTACAGGCATGTACCAGGATATCTGGCACATGGATACTGTAAATTTACAAACACATCCTTATAACTCATCTTTCTATACAAGCACTGAATAGTCAGTTAAAAAAAATAATTAAAATACACTTTTGATCTTCAATATAGACTTAAATGTACATATCTGTAAGTAACCACACAGTATTGTTTCAACAATAGTGTGCTAATTTCCTATTCAATAGCTACTTTCCAGTGTTCTCTTACTAACGAATGCCTGTATTGTTAAAAGCAGCAATGTATCTGGCTAAAAATTATATTTCCAGTCTTGCTATACAGAGAGTGTCATGTAAATAATAACCATTTGATGGAAATTCTAAAATGAGCTTTTAGGAAAGTAGTTTTCACAAGTTCACAAATCTATTTTTTTCCTTCTTTCATTCTGACTCACTGAGGTGGATGTACATATGGTGATATAAAAGCTGTGTTGTAGATGTAAGTCGAAATCAAGGAAAGAGGGGATGTTCTTACAAAAATTTTAAAAAAATTACTACAAAATTAACTAAATTGTACAGATAGAAATAACACTGGTCATTGATAATATTAAGGGATTGTCATATAACTCTGAAATGCCTGCCTTTTAAATTTTAGGTGCTGAAAAAAAAAAAAAGTAAGCACTATAATTTCAGATATTTTACCTGGAATCACACAAAAGTCCCTGATCAACAATCAGAGTTTCCAGGGTAAGTGGTACCCTTAAGCATTTCTGGTGGGAATATACATTACTCTATATTACAGAAGATAAATGACATGAAATATTAAAAAATGTAAAAACATAAGTACATTTTGACTTAGCAATTTCACATCGAGGAATTTATCCAGAGAAAATAACTAAATCTGAATATAACATATACTTATAATGATGCTCAATCCAATACTGTCTACATATACTCTATACTACAATATATAGACCAATACAAATGCTCAACAATATAAAAATTAAATTATAGAAAAATTGTACACATTTTATCCACAAAAATGATTTGTGTAGTAGTTAGACCTTAACAATACTTATAACATTGCGAACCATTTTAAAGTGGTATCACACATTTAATTAAAGTTCATTAAATATAATATGTACTGTATGATATCAATAATACTAATCCAAAGAAATATATGCATAAAATATACCTGCGTGGATGTATGCCTTCAAGCTAACAACTGGTATCTCTAGGTATGTCGATAGTGAGTCGTTTATGTTTATGCTTATCATTTTCTGTAAAACTGCTTACAATAAATGAGTATCACTTATACATTAAGACAAACAATACTGGAAAACATAAACTTTAGAGTTTGTGATTTTGATATTGATACAGAGCAAAAAAACTCCAGATTTTTAAAATCAAGTCCGTATGGTTCTTCTCAAGGTTCCTCAATTAATATATAGGCTGTCTCAGTTTTTCTCACCATAAATGAGAAGGAAAAGTGTTGAAAGTTTCCTAATGGAATGAAGGCAGGTTTCTGGGACTTCCTTTTGGCAGGGGTCACACGGTTCTACCCCAGCAACTCACCATTCCAGGCGACAGCACGCGGCAAAAGCAGATGCATCCTTACTGAGAACCGTGATGCATCCACTTGCCTACAGACTCCCTGGGAAATAATCTGCATTTCACACAGTACTTATCACCAGTGTCTGGCACATGATAGTCTTTGAGCATAAAAAAGTCAACTGTTTACATAACTGTGCCCACTTTCTTATGATTCCAGGATGTAACTAAACTCTTTCCTTGGTTTATGTTCTTAAGTAAAATTTTCTTATTCTTGCTCTACGCCTCCACAACTTTAGTGGACAGAATTTGAAAATGAAAGAGTTACACACAGAAAAACTGTGTATCTCAACTTGAAAACAAAAGGTTTAGAAATAGAAAAAAAAATCATACATCCAAACTAGGTAACCCATCGCTGTAGGAAACTACTGAACTACCATGGCAACCATCAGTGGAGTGTGCCAACACTTCCAGTGTTCTCACCCACTTCTACATGCATGATAGGAAAGCACTTTGCAAGCTTCCCACTGGAGGGCAGGGCCACGTGGTGAGGCCTGACCGGTGAGTGGTGGGTTTGCATTTGGATACCTGTGCAAGATCCTCCAAACCACGTGTGTTCTTCTCCCTCCCCCCTTTGCCCTCTCTTCCTGCAACTAACATTTCTCAAGACCTTGGAATCCTGAATGACTGTAGTGCACAGACAGTTCTTCCTCCCCATCATCAACATATGTGTAGCATACTCAAGAGACAAATGTTGTTCTGTACCACTGAGATGTAGAGCTATTTGTCACTGCAGGATAACTTAGACTGCTTTGATTTTATATATTTAGCAAGGTGGACTACATTTTCAAAATCCCTAATTATACTACCCTTGAACTCAAGAATGACACGATACAGTTATATTATAAACAAACTTATTTTTGAAAGAAATGTATGTGTCTTTGTGTATACATGTTATATATTTTCATTCAGTATGAGAAGTCTAAGCATCATCCAAAAACATAAGTACATGCACAAATGCACCAACATACACACACCTACACACACACATTTGAAAAACAAGGAACCTAAATTCCATGGTTCAGAAACAAATTTCAGTACGTTTAAGTAAATGCAACTCTTTATATACATACACAAATAGAGAGATAAAGTGACACAGACACAGAAATACATAGGCACAACTAAATTCACAAAATTATGTAACGGAAAATACTATCTATGGGTTTATTTGAATATGAAAACAAGAAAGTAAAATCAAAATACAACTTAAATTAAAAAAAAAAAAAACTATTGATCTTTAGAAAAAACAGTTTTACAGCACCGCCAGAAACTCTAGGTGTCTTTTGAAATGCTAGTTTATATTTGATGATATTAAAGAATGAATCATTTTACATATGATGATTCTATATATGATTAGGTGTACCAAAACAATTTTTATGTCTAGGAATTACATACTGAAATTATTAATGATTAAATTATATATTGTCTGCAATTATTCATATTAATTTGAAAAGGAACAAATGAAGCAGTAGATGAGACAGAAGTACAGTAATTTCAGGACTTGCAAACATTCAAGTTGCGAATGGTCCTCACATTAAGAACATTTGTAGATGCAAGTCACAGAAGTAGCTCACATGTCTGCCAGACACTGTCACAGTTGTGCTGCTGTGTGCTGACTGCACAGTGCGACCATGTGCAGCAGGACAATCCGCAGTCAGAGCCCAGGATGTCCGCAAGCAGGAGGAAAAGCAGTGTGATATGGAGGGGACCGCTAGGAAGAGCAAAGAAACAACCATGGAAACAAAAGTGAGAATAACTGAGAGATGGGACTGAGGTGAAAAGATGGCAGATGTTGCTCATTCTTATAACATGAATCACTGCACCGCTGGCACAATTCTAAAGAGCAAAGACAAGATCATGGAGCATGTGAGGCCTGCTGTGCTGATGAAATCAACGATAATATCCAAAGAGCGTGGTAAGGTGACAGAGGAGACGGAGAAACTTCTCAGTGTGTGGATGTAGGATCAGCATCAGCATATATTTGAGTCAAAAGTTTATATGACTCACTTTATCGAACTTATGAATGAATCCTATTTACAAACGGTCTCCCAGAATGGAACTCATTGGTAAGTTGGGGACTTACTGTAGAAATGGGTAGGCAGTTTTGGCTCTGGGTAGCCATTACAGATGAATTTATTATGCTGGTCTATGTACTTTCATATATGTTCACAATTCCCCATAACTTCAAATTTAAAAATTTTTTAAAAGCTGGACATGATGGCACACATGTGTAGTCTTAGCTGTATGGGAGACTGAAGGAGGAAGATCATGTGAGCCTGTGAGGTCAGGGCTAGCCCGGGAGACACAGCAAGACACTCTTCTCAAAAAGAAAAAAATTAAAAAAGAAAAGATTCAGGTTTATATACTGTAAATTCCATTAAAACAAACTGGACACCCCACCTATGAGTCTCTTGAACAACTGCTGGATGTGCAAAAGAGGACAAATGTCTCTCAGAAATTGGAACGACAGAGCCAAAGCCAGGGCCGCCTGTGACTGCAGCTCTCCAAGTTTCCGGAAGCGAATGGTGATACTCCAAACCCAATTATCCTGCCTTCTGTTCAGCGGGCTGACCGCTGGATTGATGACAGAGCAAAGGTAACAAAATTAAACAAAACAGGGATTTCATGCAGTAGGGATTCCTCTCTGCCTTTGTGATAAGGTGTATTATCATCGTTCTAAAAGGTTTTAACTAAGTGAGGCATTTCATATTACCTGTAAAATACATTTTAAAGTGATAACCTTGAGAAGAATAACCCTGATTAATTATAGCTCCCAATAATTAATTCACTCTTTTAAAATTTTTATCCAATTATAATTCTTCATCTTAGCTGGTTTCCACTGGTAATCACTCATGTTCCATAGGAATAAAATACTCAGAAATGGACCTAATTCAGCAACCTGAATATTACAGCACTAATTATAAAAATAAACTGTATAAAATGTCAAAAATAATGTGACAGACTTTTTTTTCCTTTCACAAGTTAAGGAATTAATAGTTTCAACTCAAATGTATCCCTTTTAAAGTTCTCGACAGGTTCCCTAATTTCTACATGTATCTCTCAAGAGCTGCTAGGAAATAAAATCTTTGAAACTATTCATATTTTGTTGTAATCCCCAAGTAATAAACTTTAAATAATCACATACAGCACCCACAAGTCTAAACAAATAAACAAATGATAAAACTATTAAATAAACAAACAGAAACTTCATTAGTTGGGTTAATTGGAAGAGTTAACATGTTTGCAAAGACTTCAAGTAGGAGTGTATTTATAGAACACTTACTACAAAACTGTACCTCGGAGTTTTTTCCTGAATATTAAGAATAATCTCCTAGGAAATAAAGAGAAAGAAGCAAACTACACAACATAGATAAGCAGATAAAATTTTCCTGGGATAATAGAAATAAGGAAAGTTTTTTTTTTTTCTTTTTTGCTATAGTGAAAACTATAAATTCAAGCTGAACAGGCTTTCTTTAAGAAATATGATAAAAGAAAATGGATTTAACTTGAATCCAAAATGTTAAGTGAAATAAATCAGCTGCAAAAGCTTAAATATTGTATGGTTTCTCTCATATGAGAAACCAAAAAGAACAAAATGAAAGCTAATAGGAAACAGGGAGACAGATCTTAGGCGAATGGGAAGGGAACCAAGAGATGGAGGGAGAAGAAGGGAAAGGAGATATAAAAAGATTTAATATGTGTCACGTACAGGTAACTTCCTTTAGCAAACCACATTACATGAGGTTAAAATGATGAGAAGTAACAAAAAGCTGGGGGAAATGCCATCAATGGTACCAAGCAAAGCAGTTTGTTAGGAGACCAGAGAAACTGAGAAATTAGAGATAGGAATCTGAATTCCCTGTAAATTACATATTTTTACCAGACTGGAGTTTTTTTCACCCTTCCCTTCTTCGTCAACAATCAGTCTTTTGAAAGCTATCACCTGGGTGTCTAGGAACTGAGAATGAATTAGGAAAACACCCACCTATTAACTGCAGAAAAATGGGGACCCAAACAACCCTGGAGAACCAGTGTGACACTCTGGTTTAGTAACTGAACTGGATCTCCTTGATAAGTCTTGTCAGACAGAAGAGATAAAAATGAGAGGTAAATAAAAATAAAACATGCAACCCATTAGTGCCTGTCTAACAAAGCTCTTTCACTTAATAATGCTTACAAGGAGAAGAACATTATTTGTTCCTACGTACTTCATCTTCTGATCAACTGACCCTGAACTAGAGGCATGTGGCATTCAGTTCTCAACCCAGCGGCTCTACAGGAGACAACATGGATCCAGACTTAGAGTAATAATGTGCTGAAGTACAAGAACTGCTCCCCTCAGGGAAAAGAGAAAGGTGTACTTGGAACCTCACGTATCGAAATTGTAAGTTCTTAGTATAGGCAACACAGCAATTGCACATGCATTTCTATGTTGTACACACACACACACACACACACACACATATATGCTGGAGATGGGAAGGATGAGAAGACACCTTCAAAGGCTATGTGGCCATCCGCAATACCAAGAAGCCAGAGCCAAGAAAAATAAGATCACTCAAATCAAACCCACTGAAGTGGTAGAGTGACCTGCCCTGCTCCAAAACCCAACTGGGAAATTTCAGAGATGATAAGAGGAGAATTCCAGATGGCAAGGGCCAATGCATGACTAAAATTATTACATAGCATAACCTAAGTTATGGTCACTTTTTTACTATAATCAAAAATACACTCTGAGCTGGAAATTTAAAATAGTAATGAGACATGTGTCACATGAAGAGGCAAAGTGAAAAAAGAGTGCAAGGGCAACTGAAACCCTACCTCTGTGTGTGATGACATCAAGAGACCAGGTCAGTGCCTACTCCACAGAGGACACGAAAGACATACAACTTTGTTGTTTGTTTGAGTTGGCCGATGGTTTCTATCCCCATGCTTTTACCTCCTTGGGCTCAAGCACAGAAAAAAGGCCTTGTTCCTGTGCCAAGGTGCTCCAGTCTGATCCTTCTGATAAGAAGCACAAGAACTCCCAGGCAGTAACAGTATTATGAAATGGCCATTGTTATCTTTCATTTACAGCAGAAGGACTCAATTCCTGCTCTCAGACTTCACAGCATCTGATAACTCTGTCCTTGGGTCCTGCACTTGGACTGTCCAGACAGTACAGAAACTCACTCTTAATTGGACCTGTGGCTAAAGTTTTTGGAGGTCCATTTAGAAGGCTTGTCTCAATACAGAACTCTCTTCTCATTCGTGGACTTAGTAAACCACCTTTAAATTCACGTTTTCCTTCTGAACAGTCTGCACTTAAACCTTTGAAATTATACTTCAGAGGTGCAAGGATTTTTTTTTTTTTTTAACTTGAACCAGGCAAAATACAGAGACTAGTCAAATGTGGTGTCTGGGTATGAGAGATGGAATCGGGGAGTGTGAAAAGAAAAAACAAATTTACACTGCATTTTTCCTTAGGTCTCTTATGAGATTAAGTAAAACAATGATGTTCAGATGGGTATAGTATTTTAAGCCAACATTTGGACGGTGATGATTTAAGTAACAAACAGAAACTATCAGAACGCAAAGGACTATTGGTTAAATTATCAGCTGAAAACACTCTTTATGGAAAACATACACAAAGCCCCTAACACATTATTGATGGACTCAGGATGAACCACCACTCAGTAGGCATCAAATCCATCTCACTAACTCCCCTGGTCAGAAGAAAAGACACTAACCCAGAAGAGAGCCAATCAGTGGATCCAAGGTGCGCCACGCAAGCTGTACACACTGGTGAATCCATAAATCTATGGTAACTGAGGTACACTATTTAGAGAAAAAAGCACACTTTGAAAAGTTCCATTCTTTATTAAAAGAATATCGTGGTAAGAAATTTTTTAGGTAAAATTAATCTATTTTAAGTAAAACTTACTCAAACTTCTTGATACTGCTAAAAATTATACACGTCATTTAAGAAGTGAGTGCCTAGCATGAGGTAGGCTTCACAATACTACTTACAGGAATACATTATTTAATTTAGTTGGAGTTAACTCTCATACTAATTCTAAATTAAGTACGATTACCCACATTTAATAAATAGGCCTGAAGCTCAATTAATGTAACATCATGCCGAGGTTCTCACGTGTGGTCATCCTAGACATAGACTGAGGCAGTATATGAACAAAGTAATCCATCAATATCAACAATTACAGTAAAGAAAGAAACTGAGAATCTTATCAATATTTTGGTCCTGGGGCTGGGGATTTAGCTCAGTGGTTAGAGTGCTTGCCTAACAAGCTCCCGGGCCTGAATTCGATCCCCAGCACCAAAAATAACAAAAACAAAAACAAAAACAAAAAAAAACTTTGATCCTTACAGTAAATTCATAGGATGATTTAGACATCTAAATTTTGAAAGGCAACACATGTTTTCTGATGATGGAACTGTTATCTTTTATTTTTGAAAATACAATAAAATATTGGTCTCAGAGCACATTTCCTTCAGGAAACATGTTTGTAATCCAAAGCACTTGTATATCAAAGCAAATTTCCCCAGAAATAATGCAAACTCAGGCAATTTGTTGCACAACTCAAAATTATTCATATAAAAATGATTACAATACTGAATATAATAGAAACCAATAAAGAAAATACAAAATATAAAGAATATGAACAAATTAACCTCCACCTACCTTTGAAAACCTTCATGGCTGGTGTGGGGGAGACGAGAGAGGAGGGCTATTGCATAGGACGACTTTCACAATCACCAAGAGAATCAATGCTATCTATTCACTCAATGGAATCTTTTTCACTTTATGCAACTTTAACAAGTTCCAGTGACACTTGCTTTTGCTTTCTCTTGAGGGTTTCACAAAAATGTGACACTGCATTGTTAAATGGATTCGCCACTTACACTGTTATAACCTGATTTCAGTGGTGCTTTACTACAAAATTTTGTGCTGTTTCTCACATTTAACACATCTTCTTGATCTCATCTGAAGTGAGGGATTCTCCAGCCTTTTCTCCTCCTGCTCTGCAGACGAGACCTGCTCCATAATAACCTCTTGCTATTGGGAGCCAACCACCCACAATCGCACAGTGACAGGGAGAGAAGAACCATTGACTCAGTTGTGATCATGTGACATTTCACATCATGTACTACTCGTACTGCAAGACACTGCCCATTCATCAAGCTAAAACATGTTACTCTCAATCCAAGGTCTTACTGTATAATTATCATACCCAGTAGGCAGGAAGCCAAAGAGTAAAATATATGAAGAAAAAAGCTATTTATTTCTAAGTTTATTTATTCATCTATTTATTTTAGAAATTTACACAGGATTGTATGGCACTGTGTTTCTCAACAGGTTTTTTTCCAGTGGATAACACAGACATCCTGTTTTTCTTCCTGCTACGATTAAGACGTAGGTTTTTTTTTTTTTTTTTTTTCTTGTGCTGGGGATCAAACTCAGGACCTTGGGCTTGCTAGGCAAGCATTCTACCACCTATGTTAAAACCTCAAGCCCTAATTAAGTCATATTAACTGAAAAAAGAACCCTGGTTTTGTTTGCCTGATGCAAACTATGGATCCTCCAATAACATGAACAATATGTAAGAGGGTCCAATATTGAAGAACAATGAGACCAAATTTGGTATGAATGGTGCTAAGGCTTGTGTCTAGATGTCCCCTCAAACGCTCACCTGGTCATGGCAGGGGGCGCTTTCAGAGGTGGATGGATCTAGAGTGTGTGATGCTGAGATTAACAGTGTGATGCCGGAATTAAGGGTGTGTGATTACTAAATTAGTCCACTCATTAGTTTAACATGGCTCTGATTGTGCATAATGAGAAGACCCATCCTAGGTGTAACACTACCCACCCTAAGGGCATTTAGCCTGGATAAACTATAAGGGACAGGAAGAGGGCTGCCACTGCTTGCTACTTCGCTGGTTTGTTGCCTTGCTTTCTTCCTTCTGCCTACCATGAACTGTTTCTCCTCTGCCTGCCACCCTACCTCAGAGTCAGCCAAATACAAACTGAAACCTCTACTATGAGCTACAATAAACCTCTCCTCCTTTAACTTCAGGGGTCAGGTATTTTGTCTCAGCCATGAGAAAAGGAACTAAGACAAGTGGGAAAAAGACAGTTAGCCCATTAACTACTAGACTGACGAAAGAAAGTTAACTGATCACTCCGTAGCAGCTATACCCGTGATATTCTTCTGGCTCTGAATTAAAACAAACCAACCAATCAGTACAACTTACGGGGGTGGGGGGGGTTTACAGGTAAGTGACTCCTAAAGGTCGCAGGTTGAAATGAAAAAAAAAAGAAAAAAAAATCTAGTGAGATTCTGTATCAAGAGCTCCTAGCCAATGCCTACAACCCTGGAGCAATACATGATGCCTGCCCCTGCCAAGTTCATAAAGAAGAGGCCTCTCCAGAACTAAAGCTGCCATACAGAATGATCATAAACAAAGTATGGAACAGTGTTAGTCTGAGTTGAAGGTACAAAATGTTTCATTCTCCTTCTCCTTCAAAAGATAGTGTCCTGGGGGAAACTCCATCACTATTTACCTTACAACAAGTTTGTAAAACTTACAATGCTCAGTCTAAAAAGATCTGAAGATTTTATTTCCACAATGATTCATCCACGCATCACACACCTTGAAGTTTAGGGAAAGGTGGTGAAAGGTCTCTTGCATTTATCACTGGAAGTTACATAAATGTCTTCAGTATACTAGTGGTTGACTTCCTCCCACCCCAGCAAGGGACTGATCTCACTGTGGAAGTTGCAAGCCATAATTTCTATAACATCTCAAGAATCACTGGGGCTAACTGCATTCACTGTGAAAGCAGACTAGACAGAGATGTGAATTCCACAAGGCAAAACTCACTGGAGTCATCATGGAGGCTGCATACAACAGAAGAAAAAGTGAAAATACTTATTCATTGGTAGTTTGGATATTTCAAGTGAAGAAACCAAATACGAAACTGAGAAATCTGGTCTTTAAAACAGCATCACTGATTTTACTAAGAAGTGTTCTGTATTTGCATTCTGCTGGTTCATATTTGCTAACATGTATACAAGACAACCATAATTTCTCTACAGAAAGTCACTGCCATGCTTGGTTAGATTGCAGTAAGGTTGTTAATGTGCATGATCTTTTGGAAAAAGATAATGAAAAATGTCCTAGAGATTGTTATAAAAGCATTTGTTTGAATACATTCATGAAATTAGAACATATATATCTCTAAGTTATCCAAATTATAGGAAATGAGAATTAATAGAATTTAGTACTGAAAAGCAAAATTTAGAATTGTATGATATGAAAACTGCTGATTTTCTCTAAAACAAAATTTGCTAAATTTGTCATTACCAACATGTGAGGCTCCCTGACATGAAATTATATTACAAAGGTGCTGTAAAAAAAAAAAAAAAAAAAGCATGGCACTGGCAAAAAGCAGACTTGGGGATCAATGGAACAGATTAGAAGATGCAGAAACATGCCCAAATACTCTCAGTCACCTTATCTTTTACAAAGGGGCCAAACAACCTCACTGGAAGAAAGACAGCCTCTTTAACAAACAGTGCTGGAAAAACTGGGCTTCCACATGCTGAAGATCAAAACTAGACCCGTATCTTTCCCCATGCACTAAGCTAAAATCAAAGTGGTTCAAAGATCTAAATATTAAAATATTTAATATATTTTATTTATATTAAAATATTTAATATTATAATATTCAAGGTAGAACTCTTGAAGGCATAGGTGTAGGCAAAGATTTTATGAACAAAACACAAATCGCCCAAATTTCACAAAGAATCAACAACTGGGATCTAATCTTATTAAAAAGCTTTTGCACAGCAAAAGAAACCACCAACAGAGGGAAGTAACATCCCAGAGAGTGGGAAAAAATTTTTGCCAGCTGTTCCTCTGACAAAGGACAAACATCTCAAATATATAAAGAACTCCAAAGAATCACCCCCCAAATTTAAAGACTCAATCCAAAAATAGGCAGCTGAAATAAACAGACACTTCTCAGATGAAGAAGTAGAAACAGCAAATAGACGTATGAAAAAATGTTCGACATCACTGGTCATTCGAGAAATGCAAATGAAAACAACACTGAGATTCCACCTCACTCCAGAAAGAATGGCAATTATCAACATATCAGCCAATAACAAATGCTGTAGGGGCTGTGGAGAAAAAGGGACCCTTCTCCAATGTTGGTGGGAGTGCAGACTGGTGCAACCGCTATGGAAATCAGTGTGGCGGTTCCTCAGGGTTAACTAGGACTAAAGGTTCCATTTGACCCAGCTATTCCCCTTCTTGGTATCTTCTCAAAAGAATCAAAAGTATCATACCACAGTGACACATGCACAACCATGTTTATAGTGGCACAGTTTGTAATAGCTAAATCTTGGAAATGGCCCAAATACCCATCACCCAAGGAATGGATAAAGAAAATGTGCTTTTTTTTTTTTTTTTGGAATATACAATGGAGTACTACTCTGCCACAAAGAATGATAACCTTGCAATATTTTGAGGTAAATGGATGCAACTTGAGACCATACTCTTAAGCAAAATAAACTGGACATGCGTTTAAATACTGCACTGTTCCTCTGGTGTGAGAAACTGAAAGTGTAAATAAAGACTAAAATGTATTATATTAGAAAAGAGAAGAAAGTGCTCAAATGGAATTGGGAAGAAGGGAGAGGGAGGGGGAAAGGAACAGAGGGACAAGAGAAATAAGGAATAGAAGGAAAAAATGGAAACAAAGCTTTTGTAAATAAGGAGGGAGGAGGGGGTGAAGGGAGAAGAGGGGAATGGGAAAAAAAGAAGCAACAGGATATATAATGTACAGGTACAAATCCCCTCTGATGAATGTTATCACTATGTACATCTAAAATGTACCATTAAATAAAATTTTTTAGAAATGAGACAAAATTTGGGGCTGCATTATATATTTTACTTGGTTTTGTTTTGTTTTTTGAGGGCCTCTCCTGTGTACTGTAGAATGTTTAACAGCATCTCTTGTATATTAGCACCAACCTTTCCTCTCTTTCTGTTAAACAAATGTGCTACTAAGATTATCAACTGTCCCTGTGGTGGAAGAAGGTGGGATAAGGAGGTAAGAAAAATTACCTTTGGCAAAGAATCACTGCTCTAAATATTTTTGGCTAGTTTTTCTTCCTAAATTTTTGGTTAGGGCTTTGCAAAAATTAAGTTAAAATAAAAATATGACTTTGGTGAAATCTTAAAATTAAACCGCATGCTTAAAAGTCAATGCTTGTCATAAAGACAGTTTTTCTTTTTTTTCTCTAATTTAGTTGAAAATGCAGGACAGGAAATCCATTCAGATGAAAATGAAAACAAAATTTTATGTCAGATCAGCCATCAAAAATTGAATGCCTGCAGTCTAAGCTTTCTAATCATTTTTTTCAGATTAGAAAAGACACCTTCTACTCTCCTTCACTATTGAACTGAAGTAAATATGAAATTACAGGATGGGATGGCACCCCATACCCCGAAGAGCTTTTCCTAGGAATAGTATTAAGGAGTAAGCTTATGGGTAAAGTGGAGTATCTCTCACAACAATGACCTGGCAGAGCAGCCCGAGTCTCTCTGTTGTTACTGTTTGGTCACACTGCAGGTCAATCTGAGACGTTGCTGTTGCCCTTGAAACTTCAGAAACCACTAAGGATATATCAGTACTTTTATTTGAAGAAGGCATAACAACCATAATTTTCTCTGCAATAATGAGTGAGGCAAATTAGACATTAGTTAGTTGATTTCTCCCAAAATGCATAGTGCTAAGATTATTTTGCACAATTACTTTGCACAAAGTACAAAATGTTTTTAAGAACAGCAGATCAAAAATTTCTACGGCTGCTTTTCCAAGCAAAATAGTCATAACTAGTGAAAATTAATGGAAAAAATAAAATACTATAAAAAAATTTAATTATTATATAAATATAATAAATAACACAATAAATTTATAACAAATACAATAAAAAAAAGCTTTGAAAATGTCTACGGGCATATGACAAATGATACACTCCTTAACTGACAATGTCTATTAAATCATGCCAAGAACAAGAAGTGTCCACGTCACATGAGTCAATTATTCCACCCCCACACTGGCTCTGCCTAAGGAGAGCCCCAGCCGGGGCAGGCACAGGACATCCTTTCCTCTTAGCTCTCCGGGTAGGACTACCGTGTCCCTGTGAGAGTGTCAAGTCACCAGCATTCTCCATCCTTGCCAGGCCTAAGTTGCAGAAACTCAATCAAGAGCAGCTAAGAAGTCTGGAGACTTTTTCCACCAGCATGTCCCCCTCACAGAGTAGACAAGACTCTAAAAGTATCAGATTAAGAATACTGGGACACAGGTTACCTTCAACACAGCTGAGAAGAGCTTCTTAGTAGAGCAGAAATAGCAGGAGGATCAAGGTGAGAAGAGCAGTGGTTATTACTGCTAAAGCTTGAGTCTCATTCTGAAAGAAAAAACAACAAACAAATGTGCTTTTGTGAAACTTCACAAAGGAAGAAGAATACATCACTGTTCTTAGTAGTAGTAGACGTAACGGTACTGTTTCCATTGCTACAGGGCAGTAATGCAGACATTTTGCCTAAAGGAAGAGGTAGGATATATAACTGCACAGTTGCAAAGAATTTCCCAAGAAAACTGACTTTATTTGTAACAGTGTCTGATGGAATCCAAACCCAAGTGTACCCCTCCAAAACAGTGGAGACTCTAGCGATAAACATTAAGGCTCATAGCTCCAGGACAGCAACAAGCTAAATTGAAGATGAACTAGAAGTTTACCAAGAAGAACCAGGAAAACATCAGATAAAAAGAGTTCTCTTCAGGTTAAAGAAAGCCTCCAACTCAGACCCGAAGATTGTGACTACTTCTAATTGGATTAAACACTGAAGCAATTTATGCCACCAAGCATCACTGAAAACTCTAGAGCAGTCAATTGGCAATTAATGGAGACCAATGGCTGGGTGATGCCAACAAAGGTCAGACAGCTTAATAGAGAAATCAATGAAAAAGACAAAGAGAGTTCTGCTAAAACCAGTGCCATCCTAGAGAGACTATTCGTGACAAGACTGTACCCTCTTAGGAGTGGCAACAGAAGCTGTGTGCCACAGGGAAATTAAACTTCACAAAACTGTTCCTGCCTTGTTACTAAATAAGTGGAAAACAAATAAAAACTATATGCCAAAGACGAGATCGGCACATAGATCTTGCATAATATATTATCTAAGTGCACAGTTTTCAACAAAATGTTACCACATATACAAAGAAAAAGGAAAATAAGACCCACACACAGGATTAAAAAAATAACCAGACTATAGAGACTACCATTATAGAGACAGAGATTATGGAGTCAGTACCCAAGGAAAGTAGGCTTAAAGTAGTAAAGGAAGACAGGACGAGGATACCACATTTAATATAGAATATCAACACAGTTATAGAAATTTCAAAGAGGAACCAAATAAAACTGTGGAATTTAAAACTATAAACTTAAAATGAAAATATTACTAGGGGAGATGAATGTTACATCTGAGCTGGCAGAAAAAAAGACCTAGGGAACTGGAAGATAGAGATTCAGCAATCTGAACAACTAAGAGAAAAAAGAGTGAAGAAAAATGAATAGCACATCAGAAAATTGTTCCACATCCCAACTATGTATAATGAGAGCCCACGAAGGAGAGAAGATACAGACAGGAAGGAAAAAAATAATAAATAATGGCTGAAAACCTCCCAAATTTAAGGAAAGATAGTTATCCACACATCTAATAAGCACCGCCCCCCCAAAAAATCCCAATAAAACAAATTTGGAGAGAGACCCACAGGCAGATTTATTCTAGTCAAAGGGTAAAAGGAAAAGATAGGCAATCTGAAATCTGCAAAAGCTAAATGAGTCTAAACAAGGAAATCTTAATAGGATTGACACTGAACTTCCCATCGGAGACAATGAAGACCAAAAGGCAGTGGGATGACACACACAAAGTGTCGAAAGAAAAATCTCAGTCAAAATAGTTACATGTACAGCAAAACTATCTTTCAAAAATGAAAGAAACAGAAACATTCTCAGATGAAACAATTGAGAGAATTTATTGACAACATATCTGATTATGATAAGTATTAATAATTACCTTTAGAGTAAAAGTCAATTCAGGCATTACTCAGGCAGTAATTCAAATGTACTTGAAGAAATAAAAGTGCTGGTAAAGGCAATTATGCAATTATCAAAGGGAGCTTATGCTTTTTCTTACTTTTTCTTAACAGACTTAAAAAGCAATTGTATAAAATAGTAAGCATAGAATCAAATTATTGGGCTTTAACATATAGATACATATTTGACAATAACAGCAGGAGGCAGGTGAAAGCAAAGCAGTTCTGCAATAAAGAAATGACAGCAGATGGATACTTGAATGAACAGGAAAAAATGAAGAGAACTAGTTACAGCAGACAGGAAAAATCAAGATAAGAGAGTCTTAAGGAACCAAATTTAAATTGTGGGATTTCAAAGTACAAAAGCTGAAATGAAAACATTACTAGGGAGGCTAAAAGCTGTACCTGAGCTACTCAGAAAAAAGATCAGTGAAGCAGAAGATAGAGAGTGTCCAAGTCAAAGAGAAAAGAGAAAAAAGAATAAAGCAAAATACGTAACTGATCTAGATACATAGAAGTGATATTTTTTCTACCTTTAATCTTATAAAAAGTGACAATTATGTACTATTACTGTTTAAACTTACGTAGATGTGTTTATAATGACAGCATGAAATGGGGAAGTAATATTTCTATGTCTCAGTATATCATATACAATATATAAGTAAAATTTCTATGTCTTATATATAGAAGGGTTACAGAGTTATATAGAAGTAATATTTCTATGTCTCATTAAAATTAACAGTATAAATGTGAACTACACTTGCATACAATGTGTGATCAAAACATCATAAATGTTTACATAAAATTATTAAAGTGATAAATTCTTAAATAAAAATTTTATTACAGTAAAAGGCACATCGGCACTAATCTCTCTCAAAATGTATCCCTTCACTTTGAATACACACTTCTCTTATCATTCCTACCACTTTCTAAAGTAGTTTTGGAAGTTCTTTTTTGTAAGTATCTCTAGTTGTGCTGTCATGGATCCTTTAACGTCCTCAATAGATTTAAAACATTTACTTTTGACAGTTGTTTTGAATTTGAAGAAGACCATGAAGTTACATACTATCAGATGCAGTGAAAAAAATGGATGAGCACACACTGCAATGTTTTTATTTCACAGAAATTCCTGATAATGGTTGATCAATACGGAGTTATTAACAAATACAGTGAATGTTTAAATTTAAAAAAATTCATTGAAGTAAAAAACAAATTGACATTAAAATATTCAAAATTTCCCCCTTGCTTTGAACACATTTATCTCATCATTCTAAACAATGTGCCTTTTACTGTAATAAAGTTCTTTAAAAATTAATATGCCCATATTTACTGTATTTTAGTCACTCTGTCTAAGCTGTACCTAAATATATGCTATCCCTAGAACATGTATTATACATTCAAAGATAAAAATACATTGAAAGGTAAATGAAACAATATTATGCAACGAGCAACTACAAGAATCCTGGAGCGGATTTATCTCCAGATAATTTAGGAAATAAAGTTTATCTTCAGGATAAACTTTAAAATAAATTCTAAAAGTTACAAGAGATGAAAACGGAAGTTTTATCCATGATAAATGTATCAGTACATCAGAATGAGATTATAATTATAAACATAAAAACACCTTAATATGGAAGCAATCTAAGTTCCAAATTACATAAAGATAACCATGACAAAACTGAAGAGACAAACAGAGAATTCAGCAATAATAATTACTTTCTTAACCTACTTTCAGTAAATGTTAGAACAAACAGGAAAAAAATCAATAAATTTGGAAGACTTGACCAACACAATAAATCACTGAGGCCTAACCAACATCTTTGGAAGCTTTTACCAAACTGCAAAAGAGTATACATTCTCTTAAGTACACGTAACTTTTCCTGATATTGACCACAAACTACATGAAAACAAGCCTTGGTACCTTTTAAATAATTTAAGCCTGGTTTGGTGGCTTACACTCATTGTTCTAGCTACTTGGAGGCTGAGGCAGGAGGACTGCACAGGAATTCCAGTCCAGCATGGGAAACACAGCTAGACTTTGTTTCAAAAGCATAAATGAAATTTAAATAGATAATAAAGTAATTATAGTGAAACTCAATCAATAACAAATAAACATGGGAAATTCACAAATTTGTTGAAACTGAACAATACAACTCAATACAGGCAATGGATCAAACGAGAGATAACAAAGGAGGTTAGAAAATACCATGAGACAAAATTAAAATGAAGACACAACATGCTAAAATGATGACATGCAACTACAGCAGTATCGAGACAGAAATCTACAGATATAAACACATACATACACGCAAGAGGAAAAAGAAAATATCTTGCAGCCTATTTTTCGCCTTAAGACACTGTAAAAAAACACGCATACTAAAACAGGCAGAGAAAACAATAAAGGTTAAAGTGGAAACTAATAAAATATGAGACAGAAAAATAAAAAACAGAACAAATCCAAACCAAAAGCATCTTCTTCGAAAAGGTCAATGAAATTGAAAAATGTTTAACTACCATGCACAAAAATGAAAAAGAAAGATGATGCTCAAATTAATGAAACCCAGAATGAAAAGATAGCTACTGGGCTCCCAGAAATAAAAAGAATCTTAAAGAAATAATCCCACATCAACAAATCGGTAACTTAGAGAAAATGAACAGTTTCTTAGGAAGATACAAAGCAATGAAACTGAGTTGAAGTGAAAGTACAAAACTTGAATAAATCAATGAAAAGCAAAGATATTAATCTACTAATTAAATATTTTCCTCACCAAATACAAAGCCTGAATTTAAATGCCTTTACTGGTGAATTCTCTCAAACATTTAAAGGAGGTTTGGTACAAGCTTCACAATTTTTTACAACAGTGGAAGTATGGCTTCCCCTTTATTCTATGAGTTTAATATCTTCACAGAAAAATAAGACAGACATCGCAAGAAAAAAACAAAAAACACAGAATAATATCTTAAGAATACAGTTGCAAAACCCTCAACACAAGAAAAATGAATGTGAAAATTTACAAAAATAATTATATAACATGACCAAGTGAGATTTATTCAATGAACTCAGGATAACTAGATTTCCAGAAGTCAGTTGGTGTTGTAACTACAGTAAATCAGTAAAGTAACTGACAAAAACAGCACATTAATCACAATAGATTCACAAAAAAGCATTTGCAAATTATGACTGCTGGGTATTATGTCTCAGTAATTAGAAAGTTGACTAATAAACCAAGTAAACTGAAAACATACCCACAAAACTTGTACATACGTGCTTGTTGCCACTATATTTAACACAGCCACAGAGTAGAAACAGTGCAAACACCAACCAATTGATGAGTGCATAAATAAAATGTACTGTATCCATAAAATAGAATATAATTCATCAATAGAAAAAAATATATTATCAGTGCTATTATTCAGATGAACCTTGAAAATATTAACTCAGTAAAAAGAAACCTATAATAAAACTGTCTAAATTATATGACTTTTATATTTATACAAGATATCCAGAATAGGCAAATATACAGAGACAAAAAAATATGTCTCTCTAGAGGTTTAAGGGGTGTTACAGCTTATATCTGGATGTATCCCCAAAGCTTCATGCGCTCATAGGTGGGGAGTTTTGAAAATAATTGAATCAGGGTGTGTGAACAAAGATTAAGGGTGTGATACTGGGATCAAAGGTGTGGATAATGGAAGCCCCATGCTGAGTGTGGCTAGCACCAGTCAATAGGTTTACAAACTACATGGAATATAAAAGGAGAGAAGGAAGGCAGGCTTGCTGCTGCCACCGCTGCTGTTTGCTATCTTCTGCCTGCCCTGCTATGCCATGGACTGTTTTTCTTCAGTGACCACCCCCTCCACTCCCGCCATGATACCCTTCTTAGGAACTAGCAGACCATGGACTGAAACTTCTACAAACTGTGAGCTGAAACAATTGTTTCTTCCTTTAACTGTGAGCCAGATATTTTGTCTCATTAACAAGAAAAGTAAGATATGGGGGGAAAGGCTAATTGGGGAAAATGCAAAGCAACTGATAATGGGCAAGGGTTTTCTTTTGTAGATGATAAAATATTCTAAAATAGAATGTGGCTATCTTTAACACAAACCAATGAATACACTAAAAGCCACAACATTTTTTATACAGTTTTCAAGTAAAAAGTCATACTATTATTTTGACTTTACAGAGTGCATTATAATTCAACAAAAGTTTAAATAGTTAAAAGCATTTAACTATAATTATATACATATATATATGCGTGTGTGTGTGCGTGTGCACACGCATTAAAAATTAACTTCAATAGATAAATTGCATTAATTTGGTCAGGTACACCATTTTTGAAAGCTCATAGTGATGCCACCCTTAAAACAAAAAGACACAGCCATTATTCCTTAATTTCTTGAATGTTAACTTTGCGTATGTTGCTCCAAGTGCCTTAAGAAACTGGTCAAATGCTACACATAAAAGCTTTAAAAAGCTGGTTTTCTTTCAGTACCTATCTGCATAAAGTTATTTTTAATGAAGAAATTTAATATTGGTGTATCTAAAAGTGAAAAATTCTACTTGTGTGTGGAAAACATCTTGTTCTTTTACTTCCTCTTGATTAATCTTAAATGTGCTTTGGTTTTTTAATGATTTATTACAATTTAGGAAATGGACAGAATGTCATGGCTAGATTGGTGGTGTTTCTCTTACACTCCCCTTCTAAGCTGTAAGTTTCTTGAGAGGATGGATAGGACCTTACATTTTGCTCATTCTCAAACTCCCTGTGTCACTGTAAGAGCAGGAATTTTACAGAATTATGAAAAATGAATTAATACTGAAAATTTCCCAATGGGTCATTTTCAGGTCTGAAGTTGGGGATCTCCATTTTCTCTATTTTTACCACACTCTCACCATCCATAGGACATGGCAACAGGTAGAACTGTGCTACTGAACCCTCTTCAAGGCAGAGTTTCTATACCGAGAGTAATCATTACTCTGCGATATATGGAGAAACGATTAGGTAAATCACAGGAATGAACACAATGAAATTTCTGACATGACAAAATTTCCAAAAGATTTTCAAGTTTTCATATACTGATATCTTAACATTTTCTAAAAGAATTGTTATCCTTTTCAAAAATGAAATATTTAATTACCAAATTTCTAAAATAAACATTCTAATCACAGTTTTATTCTGTCAGAAGATGATGACATATTATATACAAAAACTGAGATTACATTCTTTTTAAAAAGTTAGAATATGATTTCCCAATCTTAAAATATGAATTCTGCAGTACTTGGATGCATGAACTTAATTTGTTCCACAATTCTGGAAAAAATGGCCAAGTTCATGTTCCTGTGGGAAACATGGCCACGGTCATGTTTGTCACCCAGTGAAGAGTTCATGGACAAAAGCAAAATTGTGCCAAATGCTTCTGTCTATGTACCAAATTGTTCCCAAACAAAAATGTTCATGAATCAAGGTACCACTGTATTAATTTTTCATGAAAATATCCTGATTCATATTGTAAAATAAACTGTTACCATTATGCCCTTTATTTGTTGTTTAAAGTGTTTCATTTAAAACTGAAAATATTTTTTTAGCATGACTTTTTAAGAGTACATGATAGGGCCGGGGATGTAGCCCAGGGGTAAACACTGGCCTAGCATGCACAGGCTTTGGGTTGGGTCCCGAGCACCACAAAGGAACTAAAAACCAAAATAGTGAGTGATGGCATGTATATATGTCTTGTGACACTTCTTGGACTGGACTTTTCAACCATATAAACTTTTCAAGATGTTCAAGCAGTAGAACAACCTTGGAAGACAGAGACAGTTTTCTGTGTACAAAGCACGCATATTCATTTCTTGAACAATAAAATAAAGATAATGTCCACCTCTGAGATAAAGGCTAGGTAAATTGGCCAGCGATGCTTTACACAGATTGGGACTTCCTAAACTCGATGTACCTCAGAATGGCACAGACCCAATGTGTGAACGGAATCCACTTGGAGCCATGTCTTCAGTATCTGCACGGAGAATTAGGGGTCCACGGGAACCAGGCAAATTTGATGTTATGCCACCCACAGTATTCCGAGTACTAAAATAGTGCATCCCTGCTCAGAACCTTCACATCCCTGCCAGCACCTACAGAATTGTGGCACTCTATCTTGCTAATTTACAAATAGAGTAAAATCTGACCCCCTTCACAATTCTTGACAAATACAAGTTTCTAAGCATAGACAATGTGAATAATTAACATAATATACAAATATTGATAAAAATACATTGCCAAGTCAGTCTACTAAACTTCAGTGATAACGATAACAATGAATCCATATAATCTAACGCATATACCCACTGGTTATAGTCACTATTTTAAATATTCATTCATAAATCATGGCGCTTTCTTACATACTTTCTATTTATTTGAAAATATTCGATTTTAGTGTATCAAAAATTGCCTTTTAAGGGCTGGGGGTTTAGTTCAAGTGGTAAAGCACTCGCCTTGCAAGCATGATGGCCCTGAGGTGGATCCTGAGCACAAAAAAAAAAAAAAAAAAAAATTGCAGTTTAATATACACTCTCAGATTTTACCATGGGAAAAAAGTAGTCACATATATTACCATGGCTATAAACACTTTACCAATGGTTTCTTGTCAGATTTGTTGCCCTCCCCACGTTGTTAAATTGAAAGCATTTCAGTTAGCTAAAAAGCAAGCACAACATACTTTTCTCATCAGTTTAAGCTCTTTTCCAATAAACAGTGCAGTCTTAATAAAACCACTGAGAATGCCAGGGTGATAGCAGACATATTTTTAATAAGTAAATTTGAGTGCACTAAAGTAGTGAAAATACATACATATAAATTTGTCCATCTTTCTAATTTAGATAGAACAAAGCCAAAAGACAAGGACAATTCCTCCTTGTGTTCTGAATCATGAACATGTAGTGTGTACTATAATAAATGCTAATTTCATTAAGGAACTTTTGTGTTAAAAATGCCCACTGGTGCCTTGCAGTAATACGCAACTACAAAAAAAAAAAATGGCTTGAATTTTCACATTCAGATGGTGAGTCCACCTGATATCACTGTGGTAATTAGCACTGGAAATGCTGTTTGAGAAAATGTACATAGGAAAGTCTGGCCAATTCTACTCAAGGTCATCTAGCTAATATGAAACATTGGTCTAAGTCAACTTTATCATATGTAATTCCTGAAGGCTCCTGCACCGGCTAACACAATTTACTACCAAACAATTAATGTTTATAAAATATCAAATCTTCATTAGGTGACACCTCGATAAGAACCAGGGACAAGACTCTACCGATCAGGGTTTAAAAGCTGAAATTGTCAGGAAGGCAGCAAAACACAAACAAGCGAATTGCAAAAGCAAATGACTCCCACCATCTGCTGAGCTTGTTTCTGCTCTCACTTTGCCAGGAGCCTTTTGAGAAGACACGGACCCATGCTGATGCCCTCCATCATATGCTGTCTCTCCTTTCCATCTGCAGCACCCTCACCTATCCTCAGTGATATCACCTTGGCTTTGTCCTTCCCTACTGAAATGCACAAGATAATGGAAAGGGCAGAGAATGTGCTTCATGAGCTCACAAAATTATTGAGGATGAAGACAGAATGAGATGCAGACCTAGCCCCACTCTTCAGGGGCGAAATGAAGAGAAAAATTGAAACGTGGTTTAAAATACAACAGCCCCATGGAAACTTACTTAGCCAACCAACATTTATTATCATTTGATGTTTGCCAGGTACTCTAATAGGGTCTGGAGGAGAGATGAAGAAGGGGAGGAGAGGAGATCAGCAACAGAGAGGCAAACAGAGGAAGCAGAGCTTGGGGGGCAATGGCAAAGAGTCTCGGTTTTAACCTAAGTAGTTAAGGAAGCCATTTGGAGTATGTCAAGGATAATCTAATCGAATTAGCTTTTAAGAAAATCACTGTGCTGTATCAAGAGGAATGTGGGTGGAGCCACATAAATTACCAAGAAAATGACATTTCAAAGAAAAGTTAATATGGTGATTGCGTTCAAATGTGGAAGAGCAAGATTGCCACACCACAGCACTGGGTAGTAATGCTTCAGTAAGATGAGCTCGGTGGGGGAGGGGGAATTTCACTGGAAAGACAATCTATTTTCATCATGACATCATGGTCATAATTCTCATGTGGAGTCCTGGCTACTTGTTCTGTCTCTGTTATGACGGGCATTCCTTCGTCATATTTTCATATTTATATTTGACAAATATTTGCCCACTTCTAAACCAGAACACTGCATGCACCCAGAAGATCATGATAGTAGCTGATGGCAGCTGAGGGTCCCGATTATTTGCTATCGCTCTTTCTGATGCTATCATCCTGGGGTCAAATATGCTGGAAGGATATTGCAGCTCTCACAGCCATACCAGAGTGGAGCAGAGATTCCTTTTTTGTTAAGATAACAAGTGAAGGTTCTCCTTGTTCAATGAGACCGACCACGGCATTACAAATGGCACCAGTTTAAATGCCTCGAAAGACATTGCAGGGGGAAAACTACAGGTTTTCCACAGAGCAGAGAAGCAGCACTGTGTATCGGCTCATTATTAAAAAGGAAGGGTATGTTTCACAAAATACGGCCTTGTGGGCTAAAGCTGTCTTTCTTTGTTCCTTGGAACAGCAGAGTGTGGCTTTACATCTCAGGCCAATTATCCTCCACTGTTTTTCAGAAACTGACAAAACCTATAAAATGAGCAATGATATGATGACAGCATACGATTCTGCAGTTTACTTTGTACCCTGCATTTGCATCTGATTTGGGGGTTTCTCTAGGAGAGGTGAAAAAAATCTAACTCTGTGGACAAAAGCTTTCCTAATCTGAGGATGGCATACAAAACAAATAGCCACTAATTCCAGCTGTCTCTCATCTCTTTGCTGGACAGCACACCTCAAGAATGGGGCTTCTTCTATCAATACCCGACACTATTTTTTTTCCCTTTCTCAGACGACAGGATTAGCCGTGAGCAAATCCGTACATTCTGCCACAGTTAAACAGAGCCTTCTCTCCGCCTGGGTGTGAGGGATGTAACCTGAGTTTTCACTGAGAGCTGCTGGAGCTTGACGTGCAAAACAAACCATCAGGGCATGTGGAGTGATTTCATACAGGCTTGCTCTCACAGGAGAAGAGCAAAGAATCAGACACAGGAATTAATCGTGACTCTCCGTCAACCAGGCACTGTGCTTCCTTCAGGTTAATGCTTGTTCTGGCCCCCCAAAGCCCCAGGAACCCCAGAGACACGGTCCTGCAGGCTTCTCACCGGGAAGACAACACAGAAAGTGCACTTTAAAAATCAAAATAGGACTGAATAAAGGGTCAGAACATTTTCTGGTTTTTTCTTTTCTTTTTTTTTAATTTCCACAACACACATAAAATTCACTTAAAATACCCCCATAATAAAAAGAGAAGTGATCAGAGGAATGTAGAATAGATACTGCTGAAAACTGATTTTCAGATACCAAGTAATGTTCAGCAAGAGAAAACATTGTGTCAAATGTGAATTAAATTTGAACAACAGCCTTTCAAATGCAAATCCTTTGGAAGAGATGTCATTGATATACAACCTCTAAAAACCTTTCAAAAGAAATAAAATGGATAAATGTGATAATTAAGATCTCTATTTATAGGAGAATGATCAGATCACATTTGTTCTGAAATGTTTTTGTACCTGAAACATGGAGGGAAGATATAAAATGTAAAGATCGATTTTGAAATTTGCAGGTTGGAGGTGAAAATGGAATGATAGCTTGTCTGACAGAGGTGAGGATTTTCCTCTGGAATGCTAAGACCCATTATCATGCACCCATAATTGCCAAGGCCCCTGTGACCTGCATTCACTCTACAGCCTGCAGTCTGGTTTCAGCCCTCCCTACAACTCCCTCCCCTATCCCCAGTGCCAGGTATCAGCTATTCTGAGACGTGCAGCAATATGCTGCAAAGCGGTAGTATAAAGGACAAGTTGGTCGGATCCCTTCAGAATGCAAGAAGAAATATTACACTACATTGAGTTTTACCAAAAGCAGAAAGATATCCACAAATGGTTTACTGAGGAGCAATCTTAGAAGACACTGAATCTGTAAGAATCTGTAAGCAAATGAGGGAGGACCGTTCAGCAGTTGACAACGGATTGTTTTTGAATCCTCCATTGATCCTAAAACATGGGAGTGGAGACAATCTGATGCCAGGTGCCTCTTAAGAGTTGTCATAGTTAGAGGTAAGCAAGAAAGGAGTGACAGGTACAGAACTTCACACGCCCATCTCCAGGGACCGCTGTCTCCAGAGAGGTTGCTCTTGGGTGAGGGTGATATCTGAGGTTAAGTGCTGTTCCCCATAGGAGACACGGCTGCGTGATCTCTGCAGGTACTTAACCCTAGCAGCTGAGGCATGCACGGGTGAAAGAATCCAGGAATACGCTAGTGGAAAGTCCAGGTGTACAAATGATACAGTTTAAGGACACCTCATCCCTCAATACTGTCTCCAGGTTGACACAGAAAATAAATTATTCTCACCCAAAGGCCTTTAATTCTGAAGAAAAAAAAAAAAAAACACATCAGGCTATTCTCTAAAATGTAGACCTGACTATGATTTGCTTTATGATACGCATTTCAACTACAATGCTACATTCAACTACAAGGACACATTTATCATGGGTACAAAGGGAAAAGCCCACGATACAGAGGGCAAGAGGCATCTTTGCTTAGAAGCACTGTGTGGGCAGCACAGAGGAGAAGGGCACCAGGTCTCTCAAAAAATATGGTGTCTGCAAGGTGATGAGACGCTCCTGAGAAGGAACTTTGGCTACACAAACCTGCCGTGGTCAGTTTTACCCTTACACAAGGGAACCAATGAAATGAGGTAAAGGGTTGTAAGGGGAGTGAACTGCCTCAAAAATGTAGACCCTCTTTACTCCCTAGCCAGTGTCTTTCTAGCATTATGCGCCCTGAGCTTCTCTACTAGAGTCAAAAAGCCTGGAGACATCTGGAAGATAAAGTGTGCTTTGGACAATAATGCTGTTCTGTGACATCTTGATTGTGGCGGGATTCTACGGTTTGTTCATAAACTCAACCAACAGTTATTCTATGAGCCCTTCTTACTTTTCATTATCTGACCAGAGCCATTTTTAATTTTATATGTATCATTATGCTTCTTTTCATACTCTTGCTTTCTTCAGGGAAGCTGCTTTGTGTGGCATCGGAGGCATTTTCTTTGTCCACTGGTGGGACCTGCCTACATTGCTGGTGGTTATTTTCTGGCCAGATTTGTTAGTCAGGTGGCCAAACATTTGAAGACCGTTGTGCTCTTTCAATTTTTTTTTTCCAGTGGGCTCTTTACATTCAGGAGGTTCAGAGGGTTTACAAAACCATCTGAACTCTTAGGATTTTATTTGAACCAAAATCCAAACTTTGAACCTTTTATGGTTTTGCACATCACAAGTACATGTGTCTCCTGCGTTGATATTATTCCCTCTTGTCCCCTCCTGACTCTTTGTCCCTTGAATAAAACTGAACAGTTAGTTGGAGATCAAAACTCGATCCAAGGGTCAACTCCGATTCACGACCTTCCTCTCTGTAACAACCACTTTAATTAAAGACCACGTCTACGAGCAACACTTTTCCACGGGCCCTGGGATGTATTCTCAAGACAGATTCTGCTGTCACACAGCTGCCATATCTCCTTGCTCTGAAGAGTAGCAAGTCCCAGCAGATCACAGATCTTAACCCCATGACAGACCATCCTATTTATGCTGGCTGCTAATAATGACTTATGTTTATAATGGCACTTTTCATCCCAGAAGCTCGCTCACAGCACTCCACTGGCCACATGTGCACTTTTTATTCAGGCATGTGTCTATACACACCCACATATCACAACTGCACAAAGGTCTTGGCTGCTGCAGCTTTAATCAGCCCTTTCTTCCTTTTGCTTAGCTTCAGGGCCTGATCCCTGGGATTGGGGGAACCAGTGCACCCTCTTCTTTATCACTGGGGAAAAAAAACTCAGAATTGAACAATTTGTAATCCAGCTTCCTATTCAATGCGTTGCTTAGTAGGGTCTGTGTACATAAGCTGAGACGATATAAAGCAAGTTGAGAAAGACCTTGTGCGATACATAGTGGGAACTCTCCTCCCATTTTATCTCTTCCCCTTCTCTCCTTCCATTTAATGAACCAATTATTCTGACAAGGAAGAGAATGCTCCCTTCCTAGCTCCCTCTCACTTTGAGCCTTTATTCCCTGCTTCTCTAAAGTGCTGCCTAATTTGGCATAAGACACTATTGTAGGTTATTTTTACATTCACCATGAATTGTGCAAAATCGTTTCAGCACTTTGGAAAATTTTCCTTTAAAGTAGGAAATATCATTTGATCCTCAAGTGAATGACAGATAAGATGGCAAGAAAACGTCCAAACTTGCATACTCTCAATTGGATTTATTTTATTTAACAATATTTCAGTTTGTTTTCTAGAACAGACCAAACACAAAGGAACAACACATGCGCTACATAGTAATGGGTTTCTACTTCTTTTTTGTGGAAATGCTTAAAATGCAGCAAATCTAGTTTTCTCACTGAAGACTTTATAGCTATTCATTATTCATGATGAAGTACCATAGAATTTTATTAATTTGCACATTTACTTTATTTACATGCACAAAAATCTGCAGCAGAATTATTACCAATTACCAAATGTTTTGAGGCTAAAAAAGGAAGCACATTTCAATGCTACTACTACTATTTATCTTAAGGCATTTGTTTGTTCTTATCTGTTGGGCAGATGCCTTAATTAGTGATGGATCTTGTAAGGTATAAATGGAACTAGATGATACCCTTTGTCATATATTTTTCATATTTCTTTTAAAGTGTTTGGTTTATTTTATAATTAAACCAAACTGAGTGCAATATCTTTAACTAGAAGACTTAAAATTAGTTCAATTTTTATTCAATACCAAATGCCAGACACTCTGATAAATAATTTCAAGAATGTGAACAAGAACCAATATCTACCCTCAAGAAGCTTTTAGGCAAGTGAAGCACAAACTTTCTGAACACGGAATTAACTTTAGAAAATGTGAATGATGCACCTACTAATTTTGGATCTCAATATTCTTTACTTTGGAAACAATACTCAGATCTACTTTTAAAGACTCACTGGATCATTCAATATCAGCCCATGTACATAAGCAGGAACCATCTCTAACCCTTTATGCCAAAAGTCTGCATGTACCCCAGTCCCAGGTCATTTGGGTCATTTAATAGCAAGGCCCCAAGAAGGAACGAACTTGTGGTTTTATTTTTCTACATCCTCTGACTATGCTACATTGATGAAACTTCAAATTTAACATCTTGGTTCTCACATTTGGAAATTAAATCACAGAGAAAGCAGAATCGATTTGGAGAAAATCTTAAAGACATCACTGAAGATTTCCTTCTATCTCTAACTAAAGCTAGGAAGCCTATGCATTTTCCTAGTTGAGGGAGCTGATATATGCCTGTTTGTAATTTTACAGGCCTGTGTGTACTAAAACTGCATGAAACAAAACACATCCATGCATGCAAGCATGTAAAGGTGTATGCTTGTGCTTTGTTTCATATAGTTTGAGGCAGTATCCATAGAATGCAAACAAAATTTCCAAGAAGAAAAGCCTGAAAAGAAGGCAGTGGAATATTTCTGATGGAGCTCATAGATGAAATGTTCATGACCAAGAAAAAACACAAGTGGAGACATTTCATTTATGTCTAGAGGTCAGAGTTTTAAGAAATGAAAGAACCAATTTCACCATGAGCTCACATTTAAACAAAGGACCATAGGAAGTTTTTATTGGAAAATGTGTATGTCATATTTCTGTCCTCCACCCTGGTTCTTATTCGCTGAGCTCCTACTCCTAGAACAACCTTATCTATAGTAAGAGTTTAATATGCCTAGAGCTACTAAATTACCTTTAGTGGGAATAAGAACAACTTTCTGAATTCATATTGAGGTTCCTGGAGCCAGAATTGGTAGTCTATCCAAGAAAATAAGTAAAACTTTGCTCTGAAAAGTAATTGTGCCAACCAACTATATTTAAATGTCAAGATAATAAAATATGTTGTGAATTAATGCTTCAGGGCAGCATATGGACTAAATGACATTTCATGATCCCTTCTATTTCTGTGACACTATGAGTCGATAAGGCTGTTCTTCCCTATCCTATGATATTTCCATTTAATTTCACTAAACGACAGGAGTGCTTAGATCTGAATTTAGGGAAGCAAGTCCTGCTCTAAATTGGAGAGTACCTGCTATTCTAACATCTTCGATTCTCTTCTTGTTGTGTCGCATGTGCTATTCCATCTTTCAGAAATACAGTGTGAGGAATAAAAGCCTACAATCAGCCCTCGTAACGGGCCTCTTTTATTCTGTGCTGCGTGTCCCGTGACTGTATCTTGCTCTACAGTGGTGAGTTCTGAGTGTACTTGGACCATCTTTGGGCAGATGCATGTAACAGGACTGTGCCCCTAGCTGGCTTCACTTTTCTTTATGTTTCTTGTCTTGGGACTTCTCTGAGTGCCAAGTGTGGCACCTGGGGGAACTGACTTGGTTTACATACTTGTGGAATCACAAAATGCACAGGGGACAAATGCAAGCAGATATATACATGCCTCTTCTTAATCTCATGTGGATAATTCTGAGAATTATTTTATAGAGATAGATCTCTAGTCACAGACATGTGTGGCAAATCTGACATCCCTGTACATTTTTTCTCTATGTCCTACCCTGACCGCTACTCTCTGTCCTTCCAAATATGCCGTCCATACACAAATATCTGCCTCATTTTTTTGCTTTGGGAGGCAGGAAGAACAAAGGCAAAATAGTACTATTGTGTGATTCTTTTCTTTAGAAATCATCTAAATATTATGATGTTGTGATATCTAGTTTCCAAATGACAACATTCTTACAACTACACTTCCCTCCTGCAATCAATGAAAACTAAACAGGAGAAAATGTGAGTGAAATATGTGCCTTTTTTTTTTAATATGTGCCTTTGAAACACTATTTCAGCAATAACAACAACAGAAACAAAACCTCCACAATT
This sequence comes from Hystrix cristata, assembly GCA_004026905.1. Taxonomy (NCBI): domain Eukaryota; kingdom Metazoa; phylum Chordata; class Mammalia; order Rodentia; family Hystricidae; genus Hystrix; species Hystrix cristata. The sequence continues at coordinate 69,482 of PVJO010006671.1, forward strand.
TTACAACTGTACTGGCAATCTAGACATGGCTCAAACTAAATATCCTGCAATAATTATTCTCAACACTGTATCCAAGTGAACTTCATCTCTCAAAGAACTTAAAATCCATAGAATCTTAGAGGTTATATCCCTACTACTCAGCACTTGGATAATTCTTTGAACGATTATTTTCCTCTCTTCTGCAACATGCCCACTGTCTCGGTGATTGTTGGTAGGTTCTATAGTGTAAGAACATAGTGGAAGAAGTAACAGAGCATCAGTTACTGAAACAACTTTCCTTAAGAGAAAAATTGACTTAGGAGATCTCATGTTTTAAATCCACCAAAGGCTCTATTGCTAAACTGCCAAGGTTTGTGACTCTGCTTTACCTCGTACTAGCTTTACAATTCTATACAAGATATTTAACTCCTCTAAGGCTCAGATTTCTCTTCTTACAAATGGTTACAGCAAAACCTATTGTGCTGGGCTCTAGTGTTTTAATTGAGACTATTCTGAGAAAGCATCTCAGTTATTCCTGATAGGCATGAAATAAATGTGAGACACTTTTTCCCAAACCAGAAGACTGATTTTAGGGTTTAAAGAAGAATGATGATTAGTGGTGTTTTGCAAAATGAAATACAAGGAAAACAATAAGATAAAAAATATCAGGCAATTTTATCATGCAACCGAATCTCTGCAACTCTAGAATGGTGATATCCAAATATGATGACTTTGAATGCTCCAAGTAATTGAAATTAATTTCTTTAATTCACTTAGCATAACATTAGTTTCCATAACTATGTTACAATATTCTACTTTTATTTACATTGTGCATACATAACCTAAGAATTGATTTTTAAAACATTTTACAGAAAGACACACATGCGTCTTCTATTAGGCAGCATATCTAAAGGGTCTGAAAATTTAGCTAACAGAAATACAATCATAGCAAAGTTGAAAGCAAACAAAAGAATACATCGAAATCACAGTTGCCAAGACCCTAGACTGTTACAGTAGAATATTCGACGGCTATTCCAGAGTCTACCTTTGTTATATGGGCTACCTTCGGCAGGTCACTTAATCTCTCCAGTGTTCAATCTCCACTAGATCAAATCTAGTGAAAACAAAAGGGACAGGCTCGATAATCTCTAAGGACCTTTTCAATTCTAAAATGTCACGATTCTATAACTCTTTTGTAGGATAGATCAAAGCACAAATAGGCTGGTAAACTTTTCGTTGCACAAACATATGATTATGCAGCCAACTCATTTGTTCCTGACCCTGATCTTGACATAAATAAAAATTCCATCACAGAAATGATAGAAAATCAGAAGGAGTCCAATTCACTATGATTCATGCTGTGTTTCTTTTGAAAAAGACACATGACTTTTGGTTTGGGTTTTCTGAAGCTGTAATAACATCACAATCTATAGGAGAACTTCACTAATGAGGCTTCAGGGCTAAAAAGCAAGGAAAGAAACCAGGCCAGAATGATGTGTAATTAGCACATCAATTATTTGCATATAAGTAGGTGCTCCTGAAATGCTTTAAGGAGCTTAAAAATGAATATTCCTTTAAACGCTCCAAGTCCTCCATGCTCCCTTGTCTTATGGTTCATATTTTAATTCACACTAATATTGCAGGACAACTGATTACTACTTAGAGACAAACCTTCCTTCAAACCTTTGTCAATTTTTTTTCTGTTTTGGATTATCTAAATAAACGAGTTTAGGCAATAGTCTGAAAATATCATTCAATGGTACACGTATCGCATAACAGAGCAAACCTTAGGGAAAGATCATGGTGCTTTTGGGAACATGCCTTAGCTTTTCTCAAAATAAAATCTTTGCAGTAAAATGAAGACAAGTAATAAAATGCATGTTGGCTTTCCCAAAACCAAAATGGTTTTGTGTCACTTCGAATGGAAATAACAATCAACAGATTTAAGCAACTTCCCCACAAATCTCTGGATCAGATTTCTAATTACTACCTGTCTGATTTTATCTACAGAAACTTTAGGAAAGCTGGCAAAGTATCTTATGGGATAACAATGGCAAATGAACTTGGAGGTTATGGACAGAACAGATGCCACCTATTGTTTGATTAACTGGAGAGATTAACTCACGAATGACTGGAAAGAGACCTTCCAAACTCTATCATACCATCCTCAGAAGATGATTTCTGGTATCATAATGAATGCAAGGTTAATTAGAAGTCGCCTAACAAATTGTGATGATTTGGAAATATTTTTTTTTAATCATGCAAGAGTTGGCTACTTTATAGTATCATGGAAAATTAAAGATAATTTCAACATTAAGTGTCACTATTTTTTCCATTAGACAAGGACGGTTTTGATATGAAAATGTTTTACATTATCTGTCAAACACGACAACTGCAACCCCAAGCATAATATATACTGCACAAGCAGAAATGCTTTTAAATAAAACTGCTCAGTTTAATAACATTTCTAACTCACAATGAGCATTTCTTTAATAAAATGGGAATAACCACCTCAAAGTCAATGGGTACTTCACGTTAGACCCAAAAACAAAACTGAAATTTGGTCTGAGTTTTACGCCACAATGATTTGACCTAAACATAATGTACCTATTCCCATGGTTACAACATGGAGCCTCAGACGATGAAGAAGTTAAAGAACAATGCAGAGTAGATTCTATAACAAAATGCCTCTGCTGAGTTTTGAGCTGAACAAAACACGGAAATCCAAAGTCTTAGCACTGCTACTACAGACACTCACCAAATGGACCTCGACAATAGGAAGAGTAAACAGCAAAACAAGATTTAGGAAATTGATGTCTTTCATTTCACTTGATGCTTCATTTCTTGCTAAGTAATTTGTGCCATTACTGAATTTAAGAGACACAGAAACTTATAAATATATCCTCGTGTATGATGATTCCATGAAGTATTTCTTTCCCTCTTGGCTCGCAGACCAGTACTATTTAGAATGTGTATTTAAGTGCTGGAGGAGAACTGACTAGCTTTCCTAGTGGAAGAGGATATAACACACAACTGGATAGATGCTCCTTTTATGTCTTATTCAGGAAGGTGAATTTCTGGAAGAGTTAGTGAAAAACATGAAAAAGAAGAGAAATCAAGGAAGGTTCAGTGAACTGAGTGTTTTTGCACAATCAGCACGCAAAAGAGTGCAAGAATCAATTTACAATTACGGTTTTTGTTTACCATTCACAGTATTTAAGAAAAGCACTAATCAATGGCTTCTTTGACTTCACTGTACAACAAAACAAAGAACACCCTGTCCATATAACCCATAGGAAAGCCATATTTTATAAAACTGATAACACTTTGTCAACTCAGACTCCCTCTGCTGCTGGGTAATGAGAATGTTTGACAACATCTGACACTTTACATTCATAAGGAAATTTCAAACACATCATGCAAGAGATTCACAGATCAGTTCCCACCTCCATGAGGCCAGTGGGGTGAGACAGAAAAACCAATTTGAATGGGACCAGCAGAGTAGAACACAATGAAATGTTTTTCTACCTGTACTGGCTATGTTTCCTAATAAGGAATGTTACATGATCAGTAGTAAAATTGAGGATGGGGGTTCTGATATGGTACAACAACCAAGTTTACCCTTCACATACTTAGATGCAGTACAAGTAAGCTTCTTTTTATAGAGTAGATCTTGATTATAAATACAGAGTTTGTCCCATAAATGTTTGTGCCATGCTAGAGGGATATAATTGAATATATTCTGCTGAACTTAAATTTATTATCCAATATTAAATTTGGAGTATTTTTGGTATTAAAATACTCAATTTAGTATCACTTATTTTTAGGAAAATTCACAGAAATATTAGAAACAATAATATTCTTTTGCTAAAGGTCATATAATATCCTATAACTAAACATAATACTTGAAAGAAACTCTACTGTATTAGTACAATATTATAAAATTATTTTCCAAGAATTGCTCCGACAGAAAACTTTGTAAAGCTTTCCCAAGACAATTTCTGGTATTCATTAGTAGACTTAATAGTTGTAACCAAATTATTTTAAAGTAATATTTTGAATGGTTCATTTGTTGGAATGATTTGAGCATTCACATATTCTGAGTTTAGTTGCAAATGGGTCCTTAGATGATTAATTAACTATGGATGCTGAGAATGCTGTTTGTAAGTGCTTACAGACAATAATGATTCCTAGGTTTAAGTACTTTGCAATGCATTGCTGCATATTGCAGGTAGGTGAAAAATGATAGCAATTCTCTGATCCCTAGATATAGTATCTGTCTTCAAAAAAGAAGGACTTTGTTAGCATCCAAAAGCAATACTTGATATAAAAGAGTGGGCTAGTATGCTTAAATAGATCCATTTGAGTTTATTATAGATATTTATTTTCTTAATAGAATTGCTGTACTATAGAATTCATCCGTCTCTACCTGAGACTGAGTTATGTGCCTACTCAGACGTCTTGGTGTTTCTGAATACAGCATCTGTACTCTACATTTTTTTTTTTCTTAAATAAAAGACAGTTTATTTGAAGATGGGAAAAGGGGGAAAGGAGAGACAAGAGATAGCTACTCGGAATAAGTAGGGAGGATTCAAAAGTGAATTGCTTGTGGATTTCTTGTCTGTAGCTCCTTTTGTCAAGATCCTTGCCCCACGCAGGCTGCTGGAATCTGACTGGCTTCCTAGCTTGTCTTTCATCTTTTCCCTGGCTTGTTTTTCATTTTAATCTTGAACTTCATCTAGCCATGCGACCTTCTCCTGTCCTTTGGTGGAGTGTAACAAGGCCTTTCCTAGACCTGAATGGAGCTCTAAGTGCACTAGGAATCTTATCTGTTTGAGGAATGTTATTTACAAATGAACTTCCCATTACTTTGGTTGTAAGAATTTAGATTAGGATGTCTAAATCTGAATTTTCGTCTTGTACAAGGTCTTTATATTCAAGTGTCTGCTGCGAAATCTCTGAGAAGTATATATTGAAGAGTCGAATGTTTAGCTGAGGATCTCCAAATGTTGATGTGGACTAAGGAAGGCAGTTTTCAAAGTGGTTATATCAGTAGCCATGCACAACACTGTTGAACCCGAGTAACTAGTCTGTCCTGTCTTGCATGGTACTTGACATCGCCTCATTTGATTTGTGCCCCTCTGAAGACACGATGACATTATATTTTAATGTAATGTAAATGATACAGTTGGCCACCTTTTTTAAGTCTATAAGGCATTTATGCGTCTGCTTTTTAGCAGTATCACTCCCTTCTTGTCCCTATTTTTGTATTTGGTTCCTTGTTTTCAACTTCTTGAATTATCTAAGTCCTTTGCATATTGGATATTTTTCCCTGAACTTTAACATACTCTTCATTGTATTTAAATGATTGGGTTATGTGATGAATGTGACCATTGTATGTAAAATGTACCAATACATGCTCTTGGTTTAAAATAAAAAAATAAGTAAGTAAATAAATAAACAAATAAATAAATGATTATGTTGCCAAGAAGAACACATGCATTTACAGACTTAAATTCTTAAAACAATGCTTGGTACAGATGATGAGCTAATTGATATTATTACTATTAAATCTATATTGGCTATGATTAATTCTGTAATGTAAACTAGATGAACAAAGAAGAAGGAGCTAAAGTAAAGTTGAATGAAAGTATTCACAAGCCAGTTTCATCTTTCCATGTAGGATGAAGTCTCAAGAGGATGTCACTCCTGCCTAAAATAAATGATCTACAAAATTACAGTTTACTAAAGCTCGTGAAAAATTATAAGTCACAAAGAAACTTGATGAAAAGTGTTAAAATGCCAACCTCTCTGTGGGAGAAGGAAGCCTGATATCTTTCTTGACAGAACACCAAGAAGAGACAGGAAAACTCAATAGATGTGGACAGAAAACAGGTAAATTTAGCAGAAATAGAAAGTCTAAATGTATACTGGTTCATGGTTTAGAATTCCAGGTTGTTCTGAAAATAAGAGAAATCCATACCCACACCGTGTCTTAGGTCTTCTATATATGTTTTTGAGAAATATAGCAAACGGTGCAGGACAGCTGAACAAAACTCTTTCTGAGACAAAGGCACAGTTAGCATCTTCATACAACCTCAAAGAGGTGCATGGAATGTAGAGAACCCGATAGATAACCCTGCCTTGCACTAGGTGTCTGGAATCCATTGACTACCCCCAGAGGAGAGGTAGTAGATCTGAGCTTCTCTGTGGAAAGAGTCACAGGAGTGGTGAAATTTGAAGGTATAGATTTAAGAATGAGACAACCTTATGATGCTCTAAGGCAGTGATGGGAAACCTATGGTACACATATTGCAGTGGGCTGTTTGTTTCATCAAGCGCTATAAGGTTTGCCATCACTACTCTAAGACCTATCCAATGAGTATGAAACAATGGCCACTATAGCTGTAGAGCTGGAGGGAGAAGTGAAAAGCTAAAGGAGACAACCCTAACTTAGAACCACATGCAGCTTGTTGAAACCTGAAGGCAAAGAATGAAACAAGATGCTTGAGAGAAATTCTAAAGGCAGAAGAGGGCTTTTCTGGTCTGTAGAGCAGGAAACATCTACATAGAAGAGAGACAGAAGAGACAGACAAACAGTATACCTGCTGGTTCCATGCTAAATAAGTTTAAGTACACAGTAAACATAAATGTAACTAAATCAACAAAACAGCCCAGACTCATTTTAAATATAGACAATAGTAGAATTAAATTGACACAACCCATATATTAATCAACAGAATGACTTAACATTATTTACTTGGGTCTTTATTTATGCTAGATATTAAAAAAAATTATGACACACATAAAGAAGCAAGAAAATGTGATTCATCAAATCAAAAAAAAGAAATGGTAAAATGAATTAAACAAGACACAGCCCAGACACTGAAACTTTTAGGGATCATCTTTTTAATAACGTTGATAAATGCTAAAATGTACAGTTGAAAAGATCAAAAATATGTATGACGAGCTGGAAAATTTCATCAGGGAGATGGGAACTGAAGGAAGGCCTAAGTGGCAATGCTAGAAATGAAGAAGGAAATGTGATAAATCTAAAACAAATTTTTGATGGCAATATTAAAAGATAAACAATAGGATTGGATGGAATCAGTATAGGTAAAAATGAATAGAAACAAAAGATGAACAGCAAAATAAAGGACACAAGATTTGAAAAGCAACATGAAATAGTGTATCGTGTAACTGACATGAATGGAGAAAAGTGACAGAAAAAGTGAGAGTATTTGAAGAGATAATGACATAATTTCTCTAATATTTATGAAAGAAATAATCCCATGTATTGAAAAGGTTCAATAAAGAATAAACTGAATCAGTACACAGAAAAAAATATTAAGGCACATCACAGTAAAGTTGCTAAAAACTGAAGACAAATGGAAAATACTGGGTAGCCAGAGGAGGAAAATATACTTAGGCAAAATGATTAAAATGGCAGCTGACGTCTAACCAAAACAGACAAACAAAAACAGCATATTAAAAAAGAGTAAATCTTGTATTCCACATTCCATAAAAACATTCTTTGAACTGGAGTAAAATAATGGCATTTCAGACAATCCAAAATAATTTGCCTTCAGGAGACTCTTCCTACAGGAAATGCTTAGAAAAAACAAAAGCAGCAACAACAAATAATAACAGTAACAACAAATCTTTACCCTGAAGGAATATCATATCAGAAAAAAACAGTCTGGCAGAAAGGACTTAAGGACATTAGGAATAAATACTTCAATAAGAAACTACATATACATAAAGAGGAGGACAGATGGATGAAAAGATAGACAAATATTTAAAATCTTTTAAGAAGTATATGAGTTATTTAAATACAAAGCTAATGTGATACATTACTTACAAGTATGTTAAGGTAAACTCTGAAATAACAAAGTAAAAAAAGACTGAGGGATAGCAAGTACAAATTTGCAATTTCATCTCACTAATTATTGGAAAAGAAGATTTTTTTTAAAGTTAGACTGAGATAACAATGAACTCAATTCAAACTTCTAGAATAACAATAAGAACAATACACCAAAGCATGATATAAAAATCATCATTCAATAAAATCACCAACAAGCAAGGAATACAGGCATAAAAACCAGACAGAACAAAGAAACATCAAACCTTAACTATATCAGTGATTACACTAATTTAAATGAATTAAAACCCCAAATTACAAGACAAATATTTTCAGATGGGATGAAGAAGTGCCAGCTATGTATATACTTTTTTTTTTCTGTTAAAGGATATCAAAATCAAATAAAGACACAAACATGTTAAAACTGAGAGAGAGAGAGACACACAGAGGCAGAGAGAGACAGAGAGTAAGACAGAGAGAGAGAGAAAGATTAGATCACATGAATATTATTCTAAAAACTGGTGTGACTATTTTAAAGTCAGGGGAAAAAACCATATCAGTAAGGTGGTTGGCAAGCTCAAAGATGATACAGCTAAAAAGACAGTAGAGTTAATAAACAAAATATCAATAAGCTTCTAGAAGACATTAATAACTAAACAAAATGAAACAAAACATGGTTAGCAAAGAATGAGAGACTGTGAAAAGGTACTAGACACAAATTCAGGAGATAAAAATTCTATTGACGCTATAGGCAGCAGAAGTGGCCAATGTGAAGAGAAAATGTCAGAACTATAAGATATGGTTGATATGATCATATACTTAGAGATGCTTTATAAAAAAGAAATTATGGAAAATAGATATAACAACTGCTACTTAATGCCTAACCTAATAATGATTGGAATTAGTGAAAAGGAGGCTTAGAAAACTTTCAATAGCCACACAAAGAAAAAAAAAAACAAAAAACTCCACATCGTAATCAAAATACCAGCAGTACAACACAAAGAGAGAATCTTACAAGCTGTTAGAAGAAAGGAACACGACACGTGTAAAGGCAAATCCATTAGAATTACAGTAGACTTCTCAACACAAACCATAAAGCCCAGAAGAGTCTGGAATGAAGTGTTCTCCGCCCTAAAAGAAAACTTCTGATCCCGATTAAAATATTCGGTCCTGCAAAACTATCTTTCAAAACTGATGGAGAAATAAGGTCATTCCACGACAAGGAGTACCTTAAGAAATTGGTGACCACCGAACCAGCACTCTGAAAAATTCTCAAGGATATTCTAGAAAGAGAAAATGAAGCCCACAATGCCAAAAAGTCTAATGGAATAAATATGTGAGGTAAAATGAGTGGTTAAGAAAAAGAGAAAAAGGAATTAAAAACAGGAAAATAGTGCAATGCCAGGAATAAGCCAGTACATTTCAGTTATAACCATCATGGTGAATGATCTTGACTTCCCAGTCAACACACATAAACTGTCAGATTAGATCAAAAAACAAAATCCAGTGGTATGCTCTATATAATAATTATGTTTAATCAAAAAATAATTCATAGACTATATTTCTTGTGGAATTCAGCAGTGAATCCATGAGTTTCTGAGGCTTTCTAAATTAGTTATTTTCTCAATTATAGTCACAACTAAATTGCCTGTTATTAGATTGCACAGAGTTTTTATCCTTCTCTGTTCTATTTGGTAATTCATATATGTTGAGGAATTTGTCCATTTCTTCAAGGTTCTCTGATTTGTTGCAGTATAATTTTTCACAGTGTTTAGGAATGAGCATTTGGATTTCTGTAGTGTCCATTGTGATTTCACATTTCGTATCTAGTTACACTGATATGAGTCTCTTCTTTTTGTAAGTCGGCCTAATGGTTTGTATGAATTATGATCTGGCTCTTCATTTCTTGATTCTTTGTATATTTGTTAGTCTCCATTTCACTAATTTCTGCTCTGATCTTTACAATTTCCTCCCTTGGACTAGTTTTGGACTGAACTGTTTTTGCCTTTCTAGGAACACAAGGTGCATCACAAGGTTACAAAGCAAACAATACTGGACATAAAAGATCAAATAATCATCATGATGGAGAATTTACATCTATCTAATTCAGTCTCTTCAATACATTGCACTCACACTGGAGGGTTTTTTTTTTTTTTCTTTTTTTTTTCTTTTTTTTTGTATCCAGCAGTGAGAAGATGAGAACTATAGGATCGGCCAGCTTAGTCAACAGGACAGAATGAGCACCAGAATGACTGTCTCATTCAGCTTGCTCCAGTAAATGTGTAATAAACACTAACAAATGTTATGTGTAGTTTTTGTAGAGTGAAGCATTATGTCCTGAATAAAAAGTGCAGTGGAAATGAAATCCAAGTTTGCATGTGTCATCTTTGCTATGTAATAATACATCTCTTGAAAGACTACATCTCCTAAAATTTATACTCCATTGACAGTTTTCAATAATTTATAATAAAGAGTGTGTACAGCCTAAAATCTTTGTGCCTGCTTCCATTTGGGACATTGAGCTCTTGCAATACTTAAGAAATAAATGTAGCAAGAATGACCACAATATTTAAATCCACAAGAATCAGCAAGCCCAATGGTCCTATGGGTCAAGAGATATTGTAGGATATACAAGATATATCACATACAGGTACAAATACCCCAGGATGAATGTTATCACTATGTACATCTATAATGTACCAGTAAAATAAAATTAAAAACAAAGAAATATTGTAGGATATAGAAAATTGGACTCATCAATCTATAGACACTTCTTCAGTTGCTGCCATGTGACACTGGTATATAATAATAGAGAAAATGAACTTAGGAAATCATAACTCTATTACTGCCCATTCTTTCTTAAAAGTGTGCTTCTACCCAGTTTCCCATCCTAAATGGCAGAGATGAAAATCAAACTTGACCTGTCTGGCTCAAGGGTACATACATTTAATGTAAAATGATCTAAAGATTTTTTTTGCCATTTTTTAAGTAACCTTAATCATTACATAGAAATAAGGGCAGATAGGTATGAAATAAAATTATAATAAAGTACATTTTCAAAAAAACAAATAGGAACAGCTCATACTTATTAAACTGGCTTGGTATATATGGCGAGAGCTTAAAGAAATTCAAAAAGGACTAGAGGTTTATCAAGTGGCACTATAAAGGAAAAGTTCTTTGAGTTGGCCACTAGAAGTGAGTTGAACTTGGATAGGCAGAGAGTCAAGAAACAGTTAAAATTTAGACATTTAAAAAATATTTTAAGTGCTATTCATTTTTGGAAGCTTGACTGATGTTCAGATGACGGGATAGCATAGGTTTCAGAATGAGAAAGTGGATTAAAACACACTTCTAAGAAAGAATAGATGGTTATAAAGTTGCAGTTTCCTAAGCTATTTTTCAAAAATGAGTGATCTGTTAACTAATTTGAAGGACTCACAGTTGAACTAAAAACTCTGAGTAATAAGTTTCTGGACTGAAACACCGGGACCGTGGCTTCAAAGAAATGCACACTGTTTCTCCAGTATGATGGAAGACTTTATTAACCTTGAGTCTGCTAAAATTGAGTGCTGGTCACTCCTCAGATATCCTGTCCTCACTCATCACAAGTGAATTTGGCTAACTGGTACAAGTCAAAATATGAGCGAAAGCTCTCTCCATCTCCCATAGAAAATATGTCCTCCCCCAAAGATCTAGAATATCTTCACATGTCTTCCCTTCAGGATCAAATGCAAGTACTACGAGGGAGGCTTACGCATTTAATGACTGTAGAGTAGTGAGGATAGTTCTTCAAGGGAAATTCTCTGTGGAGCACAGAGATGTGGAAACACGAGTGTCGTGGACTTGGTGCCAGGTGAGCTTCTATACTGTAAAGATCAAACTAGTTAATAATTGGGAAAGCACCTCATCCTGCCTGAGGTCTGTATCACTGATAGTTCACCTGTGGGAGTGATGAGTTCATTCACAGCTGCGATGCAAACCATAAATTCTTTATAAGCAGAAGCACCTAAGAACATATCACCAATATGGGCAACCACCGAACTGTACACATGATTTCAGGAGACTTGTGGAGTCACCTCCCCCAACAAAAACAAATGCAGCTAGGATTTCCAAAGACTCTAAATTAAGAAATGAACCAAAGAAATATAGGGAATTATTATTTTTCACTATATTAACAGGTTTTCTGAAAAGGAAGAACAGGAAATAATGGGTTCAAACTTGTGATCCACCTACATCAAGCTTACAAGAGTGCTGTGATTACAGGCATATGACACCATACCATGCTGGGAAAATACTGCTTACTGGTGATCATTTTCAAAAACCTGCGTGTTTCAGTGTGCATTAAAATAGATCACATCTTTATTTTCCATCGAGTATCTCTTTAGTAGCTCTGGGTATGCCCACCCTGACATACTGTTCCCCCACTCCAGTAACTGACTACTTAAAGTGTTAGTGCTATCAGACACACATTGCATGGATGGACCTTTTCTTTTTTTTTCTTTTTTTCAGTACTAGTGATTGACTCAGGGCCTTTACAATGACTTATATCCCCCCAGCCTATTTTTATTTATTATTTCAAGAAAGAGTCTTGTAAGTCACTAAGCTGCTCAGCCTGGGCTCAAACAGCTATTCTCCTGCTTCAGCCTAGCAAAGCTCTGGTATTATAGGTATGGGCCACCACATCTGGCATAGAAGGTGTATTCTGATAGCTTCTTAAAATTTAATTTAGCAATTTTACTAAAATTTTCAGTATATATTTCTGCGCTTCTACTTCCACTGGACAAACAGGATTTTAACAAAAATAATGTAACAGAACTTGGTTGTTGCCTACATTAAAGATTCCTTTTGTAAGCCTTTCCTCTCTCTATTCTAGAGCATTCTTTTATCTGAAACTCAGAGCTAGACAAGTTAAAACTTATTACATGCCATTGTGACTACTGGCTGAGCATTTGAAATAAGAATGAATTTGTGATACTATCACAAAACAGCTTCCCAAAATTGTACATAGATTGGAGAATCTAAATGAAGAAAATAAAACCAAAAAATAAAATATAACAGTTTTCTAAATGGTCCTCAATTAAGGAGTAGGGAAGGATTGTCCCAAACTTGAGATCTAAATTATACTAATGATTATAAAAAGTAAGTTGTATAATTTTGTGTATGTATATCTCAAGTATTAACAATGTGTTAAAAGAATGTAAGAAGAAAGCATGGGAACAACAATGCAAACTCTTTTTTTTTATATATAATGCAAACTCTTAGGAGCAAATCTTAAGGGCATGATGTGGGTTTTGGTTATATATGTATTATGTATGATATATTCCTAATTTTTTGAACCTATTACAATAATATTAGTAACATTTGTAATTATAAAAACCAGAGAAAGTAGCAAAGGAATAAAGTTATTCCTTCTGTATATTTGACTGTTTTTGTTCAATTATATAAAGAAATAAATGATTCTTAGATATATTCTCTTGGTACCATACTTCTCATGTTTGTACATGAGAATGACCAGCCTGCCTTGCCACCATGAGATTATGAAATTGTACAAACACACGCACACACACATACTTGTTTGTATACATACATGTATATGAACACAATGAGACATCTTTTTATTACTTTTTAAATTTTTATTACTACATGTTTGCAGGGCACACAATTTACAATCATGAAGTGGAGTGGGGACATGTACACAATGCATCTTGTTTCTTTATTTTTTTTTTTAATCTCTTTCCCTTCCCTTCCTCCTGCACTAATTCCTCTTTCAGAAGGAGATATCTTGAAGCTGGGAGAATTGTATGTTCTAGGTGGTCAACTACATGTACTAGTCCATTGTATTTTCAAGAACGGTAAGAAATGTATGTAAGTAAGATACCATCACAGGGCATGTGATTAAAGAAGTCAAAGTGGCTCAAAATGAAATGAAAGAAACTCTAGATATTCTAAAGTTATCCAGAGAGAATTTATCCAGAGATGTTACATGTAGGAGTTTTAATTACTCTAACACTGTTTCATTTTAACAATTTTTCTCTAAGAAATTCTCAATATATGTTGTTATATGTCTAAACAACTTTACCATCAAAGAAAATAAACATGAGTCAAATTAAATCATCTTTGTTAATATTTATATAAAAAATGAGCAAATATTTACAGGTTTGTATAGTTATACTTGCATTTGTTTTGATCTATTAATTTAAAATACACTTCAAATAGTTTGATCCCCAGTGGCATACAATTGATTTGTCTATAATATTGAGAAGAGATTGGCTGGTAGATATCTTCATGTAAGTCAATCTCAAAATATCTGTCCAACATTAAAAATGATGAACATGGTGTGCAGGCAAATGTAACCAGCCCTTGGGGAAGAACTCATCTTGGCTTCTGCTTGCACTTCTGAGAAATTGGACTATACTATGTCCAAGTCATGAACTTCTGGCAGTGGCAATTTCACAAAAAAATTGGCTTAGGAAAATGATGCTAGTTCTTTTCCATAGACCAATTCATGAAATAACTAGAGGCTGAGATTATTCAATAACTTCTTTGAAAATGTTATCTGTCTAGTTAATGGTGCATTTTTTGCATTTTTTAATCTAAATACAAAGCATGATTGACAAATACAGTGAATACTTAAATTTATTTTTTTTAACAGTAAAAGACATATTGCCTTAATTCCCCTCAAAATACTCCTCTTTGAACACATTTATCCTATTACTCTTGACAGTTTCCGAATCAGCTCTGGACATCTTCTTTCATGAATGTCTTTAGCTGGGATGGCATGGCTATTTTAACAGCCTTAAAAAATTCAAAATGTTTACCTTTCATAATAAATTTTTACTTTGGGGAAAAGCCAGAACTTGCAAAGTGACAGACCTGATGAATAAGGTGGATGAAGACATACAGTTATGTTTTCAGAGACCTGACTTCCCTTTGGATGGTACTGAGAGGCACCATTTGATTTTTTTTTTTTAATCATGCTTTGTAAAGTCACTCATGAAAAAGAACTTTCAGAAAAGTTTCATAAAGTTGCAAGAATGATAGAATGATTGTGTTTGAGGCAATGAGGAGTATTTCAAGGAGGGTTAATGACAAGGTATGCACTGTATATTTTGATCACCCCGTATATCTACTTAAGACACGTCTAGGAACACCTTGATGTGGACTGCCCAAATTATACAGAACATCTGTTTTCACACACCCAGTCTCGTAAGATTACAAATCACCAACTCAGAAAGCGCTGACTGTGAATTTATATGATATAGATAAAAAGCCACAATCACTGTGGGACAGTGGAAGAATGTGAGCAGGTAGAACATATGACCTAATTACAGTTTGTGATGAGGTTGGCTAATTGACAACATCAAAGACATTCTCAATATTTTGCCAAGATCCATGTGTGACGTGTACAAAATTTTGGGGAGAATTTGTGATCCAATCACATTAATGGATACAAAAAGACTAGGGATTTGCTGGAAGTCCAGGAAAGAGAAAAAATGAGATTTGGTACTTCTCTTTGGGTAAGGGTGAATTTTGGAGGCACTCCAGAGGCACTCAGTGGTCACAAACATTGGAGTGCCTCCCAATTACTGTAAGATTGTTTGTTTATATGATTTAATGTTCTTTGCCCATGAAAGTGGCTGACCAAGATGTATCATGTACAGGTACAAAATAACCATGTTGATTATGATCATTATGTATACAATGTACCAATGCATGTTCTTGGTAAAAATAAAAAAAAAAGTGGCTGACATATGGAATTTACTAATAATTTGCTGTTAGAAACATTTTTGGGTTGGTAACTTGCAATAGATAATGTAGCTAATATGTAACATGTAGTAGCTATAGATAAGCTTTAAACTTTCAACCTTTTGTTCTGGCTGTAAAATGTCAGTTGGACCCATTTTGGTGCTTTTTATTACTGCATCAAAACCATGCTGTGAATTTGTAGCTGCCATAAATGCTTAATGTAAGAGCTCATTGTGCAATAAAGTGTCAGAACACTGTTTTTAAACACGTTTTTAAAGCAACATTTTACAGCTTACACTTTTTCCCACTGCGTACTATAAAAAGTACAGATTTTCAATGTCACATTCATAAGGAGTGCATAATCATTCCTAGGAAAGCCAAGCATGGTGAGAATTAAATACTTCTTCTCGCCCTTTACATAAGACCTGCCTTTTCCCTCCTCTTTGGATTGGCCAGTTCTGCCCACCTCAAAGGCGAAAAATCTCCATGTTGGATAAACACGGTGTACTCAGCAATTTAGGTGCTTTGATCCTTGATCATTTAAACTTGAAATACAAAGCTAAGCACAAACAGAAAGATGCATATCTACAATTAATCTCAGTTACTTTTTGTGTCATGAAATAACTTTGTTACATATTTAACATCCCAAATACTCACACCTTTTTAACTGGAAGAGTATTTCTTTCAGTCATGTTAGAGTTTTAATTTTATTTTCATGTAAAATCTCCCTTCCCTATATTATACTAACGAAGTCAATTTTCTCATAATTAAAAGTATCACTTTATTTCATTTGTTGGTTACTTCATTGTCCATACAACACTGAGTAGGCTTTGACATTTTTTTCCTCTTCTTTTTCTAATTACGTCTCTTCTTGAATTAACTGACAGTCTTCATACAAACTGAGGTTCGACTGGACAGAATTGGCTCTTTCCTTGCCGAGCACAAATCTGCCATGCATTTTTTTTAATTTTTTTATTATTTTTACCAAGAACATGTATTGGTACATTGTATACATAATGATCATAATCAACACCACATAAACACTTGGAAACTAAATAACATCCTTCTGAACAATAGCTGGGTCACAGAAGAAATTAAAGAAGAAATTAAGCAATTTATTCAGTTTAATGATAATGCTGATACCACATACCGGAACCCATGGGATACAATGAAAGCAGTACTACGAGTGAAATTCACTGCATTGAACTCCCACATCAAGAAGACAGAAAGAGCCCAAATAAACAATTTAATGTTGACCCTCAAACAACTAGAAAAAGAAGAACAAATCAAGCCCAAAGCGCATAGGAGAGAGGAAATTATTAAGATCAGAGCTGAAATTAATGCAATTGAGACTAAGAAAACAATACAAAAAATCAATAAATCAAAGAGTTGGTTCTTTGAACGAATAAATAAAATAGATAAGCCCCTAGCCACTCTTATCAAAAAAAGGAAAGAAAAGTGTCATGCATTTTTTTATGAGCACATGTTAATATTACACGCTGATGGGTTCCTTTGGCGTGGTTGGTACATTTATTTAATATGTCTTAATCAAGTTCAATTGCATCACTCCGTCTCTCTTTCCTGCTCCCTTCCACTTGTCTTCCTCTACTCCAGAACTCCACCTCCTGGTTTCCTCTTCTCTTCATTTTAATTATTTGTTAATTTATGTATTATTGTGGTTTCTCATATAGTAGAAAACATGATATTTAACTAATTTAACCCATGGCGAAATTCACTCAGCATGACAGTTTTTAGTACTGTCCATCACATGATTTAATTCTCCTGGATTGGTGAGGTGTGGCAGGACTTACTCTGAATTTCTATCTGTAATTGACCGTATCCTACAGGTACTACTGTATTGTCTCAACTTTTTAGAGCATCTCTGACTGCAATCAAGAAATCAGTTGTGGAATTAACTTTTCAGTATCTCTGCAGACTTGTCATAGTGCCCTGTGGGGGTGGCAGGTGAGAAAATGTCCGCGTGGTTGTGTAATGATTCCCCCTTTCCCTGCAGACTACTGCACGTGAACCTTAAGCCTTGAAAGGAGCGGTTTCCTTTGCTGCTTTTCACTACATCCCCAGGCATCCGGCACAAGGCTGAGCACACTGGAGGCATTCAGTAATATCTGCTGAATATGTGAATGGATGAATACGGATAAACAAATCCAAAAATTCGTCCCCATTATAATTTCCTAAAACAAATCTGAGAAGTTTAAGATGTACAATAATAATACTACTAAATATTACTCTTTATGCA
>PVJO010006672.1:0-87336 GCA_004026905.1 Hystrix cristata
AACTCCGCATTATGAATGTAATCATTATGTACTGAAAACATATACTAATAATAAAAAGACCAGCATCCTAAGAAACAAATTCTTCATGTCTGTTATCTCTGGTTTTTAGAAACAGGAAAAATGAATTTTGTCACCATAAATTATCCCAAATCTTTAATCAAGAACAAACACCACTGATGTATTTAACACAACCACCCAAACTATTTCTAATCCATTAATATACATGAACTCAATACAACCCAATATTTTATCAAATGTGATATAAAGTTGTGCAATATTACCATGGGAACTATCTTTCGGAGAACCTGAGTTAGTCTTTCCTTTTCATCAATTTTCTGTTCAAATGTCATTTTTTCATAGACAACTTCTGTACACAAAATAAGATCTATCTTCTTCAGTGATCTTTAGTGTCAAGACTCCTCCCCTAGGCAGGATTTAAACTGAATTTGGAAAGATCAGTACACTTTGTATAGTTTGGGACAGAGATGGGAATGAATTCCCACCTTATAATATTTATGGCTCTTGCCTGAACTGTCACTCATATTCACATAATCTCTAAGTAGCCAGAGAGATGACCTTGTTGATTCAGAACTACTAGACAATCGAGAGAACTATGTCTCACAGGCCTATATTGTTTGAAATGTGATTCCAAATAGGAGAATTGATTTGGGGAAAGAATTTCTGTATTACCATAAAAGTGGCTTTATAGAACACATACTCCAATATTTAGAAATGTCCTGGGTCAGAGGGCTCTGACTGTATTAAAAGGCTCAGCAGTGGCAGCGCCAACTCCCATTTACGGTGTGTAACCTAGCAAAAGGACCCTGGGAACACACAAGGATTTTTTGGATAGGAACCTCACAGCACAGGAATAAAAGCAAAAATAGACAAATAGAATTTTAGCAAACTAAAAATAAAGGAAACAAAAACAAACTGTTGAACAACAAAGAATATAATTAGGAAACACAAAAGACATGTTAGAGAAAATATTTGAAAACTGTACATCTAAAAAGAGGTACTGAAAATACATAAGTCAGTCAATTTAATAGGAAAGAATAATAATACAACTTAATATTATGAAATATAATCGAACCAACAAGTATTTGAAAAACTTCTCAACATCATTAATCATTTAGGAAATGCAAGATATAAGCACAATAAGGTATCACGTTATTCCTCTAAGAATGATAAGCATCAAAGAGACAAAAGATAAGTTCTGTGGAGGATGTGAAGAAAAGGAAGTCCTTGCATAGCACTGTTGGGAATGTAAATTAGTACAGCCATTATGAGTAATAATATGATGGTGCCTCAAAAGTTTACAATAGAACTATGATACACTGCAGCAACTTTACTACCAGGTTTTTACCCAAAGACATTTAATAAGTATATCAAAGAGACATTTGCACTCCCATGTTTTTTGCAACACTATTTACAATAGCCAAGAAATGGAGACAACCTACATGTCTGTAAACTTAGGATAAAAAAGAATATGGCACAGGAATATAATGGAATACTACTCAGCCATAAAAGAAAAGATACTGTTATTTGTAACATGGATGGGGCTGGATGTCATTATGTTATGGTAAATAAGCCAAGTACAAAAAGACAAATAGTGCAAGATCGCACTCATGGAAGGAATTTAAAAATGTTTATAGCATAGAAGTTGAAAGTAGAATAATTGTGACCAAAGTTTTGGGAAAGTAGATGTTACAGTTTGTGCCTAGCTGTCCCCCCAAAGTCTTATGCAGTCATAGATGGGGCTTTTCCAAAGGTGGCTGGATCTAGAGTGTGATGCTGGGATTAAGGATGTGTGATTACTAAATCGGTCCACTGATTGGTTTGGTACTGCCCTAATCCCTGCAGCATGAATAAGATGCAAGGGGCAGAAAGAAGCTGCTAAGGTCCTTTGCTTACCTTGCTGCCTTCTGCCTGTCTGCCGTGCCACCTACCTTGGAGCCAGCTTGATTATGGACTGAACCCCTATAAACTGTGAGCTAGATGAACCTTCCTCCCTTAACTTTGAGTGTTGAGTATTTTGTCTCAGCAATGAAAAAAGTAACTAAGACAGTAGAGGAGAAGAAGGAATACAGAAAGGTTGATCAACAGGTACTAAATTATAGTTATACTGGAGAAATAAGTTCTAGTATTCAGTGAATATAGACATTGATAATGTACTGTATATTTCAGAAAAGCTAGAAGGATTTTGAATGTTTTCACCACAAAGAAATGACAAATGTTTGAGTAGACATGTTTACCTTGACTGAACATTATATAATGTATAAATGTGTCAAAATATCATATTGTACCACATAAGTATGTACAATTTAACATGTCAATTAAAATAATTTTTTGAAAGTATACTGGTACTAAAATATAGACTGAATCTGATTCCAACTCTTACATACTCAAATGTACCAAATCTGCAACTTATTAATAGTCTCCATCTCTACAACATACATACAAGTTATTATTGTAATATTTTAAATGCACATGAAATGGCATGTGACATATAAGGCCTACTTAAGAACAGTTTAATTAGACCTTCTGCAAAAGAATGAGAAAATGCAAGTTGGCATTGAACTCTAGATGCTAAAAATATGTCATGTACTGACTGTTTTGGTTTAACTCCATTTTCCTTAAGAATAAGATCAAGTTCCTTAATTCAGTATTCTGTTATACTTACAGTTCAAGCCAAAGTGCTTAATACTGGCTCTTTTAAAATTATTTCTCTGTTATTAATACCTGCACTTCAATTATGTGGATCAAAGAATATTCATTTAACATCATTGACCTTAGAATAGATTGTGACCACAGAAATCCCCAGCAGAGCATCCTCATTTTTCAAGAGAAGTTGAGGACCAAAGAAGTTCAGTATTTAGGCAAAGATCACTAAGCTACATAATGACAGAGACAAGATCATGGCCTAAGTCTTTAGATAGCTAAAAAGAAGGCTTTTGTTTTAACTACACAAGAGTGCTCAATCAACTGTGCTTAGAGATAATTTGACAAAATAATTTCACATAAATTCCCAGCATAATTATGCTCAGTTTCTTATATAAACTATATAGTCTAGTGAAGTCATAGAAGATGATCTCATTTTTACACTGTTGTCCATCGTGTGTGAGGCAGAAGCTAATCTTCATGGCAAATAGAATCACTCCAGAACAACAGAGACTTCCGACTGCGGCCCACCATACAGAAAGTTAGGAAGACAGTTAGGCCCAGCACTGAATAAAAAGGAGCTATTTAATCTATAAAATCATAAATTTTCTTAAATTCCTCCGAGAGTTTAGACAAGAGCAACTCGTTACCCTACGAAGAATGTCAGGCACTGGCTCACCTGTGATAAACCACAGAGGAGTATGGAACCACCATAAAAGTGGATACAAGGAACTCAGCTAGACTTTTTGATGAATTGCTAGATGTTGAATATGGAATCATGTATAGAAACCCTGGGTTTGGAGAATTTCAAACAATAAAATAAGTTGTCATTCACTTGCAGCCTTTTTTCCCCATGGATCTCCATTGAGGCCTCATTAGGCAAGATTAGAGGCAAAGGCAAAAAGGTAGAAAAAAATCTTAGAAGTGAGAGCTCTGGAGAAAGGAGTGACCACTGTTGTAGGACTGACAGAAAAGCTTGCCAAGGGCCCCTTTCTCTTCATGTGCAAATGGAAAGGATATCAAACACTGTAACCCCCAAGGACCACATCATTCTCAACTGCAGGTAAGGATAGGATGATGAATGAGAGAAAGGCAATAAACCATCCTGAGTTCATGCCAGGGATCTCCTACTTGCAGAGAGAAAGACAGCATCCCTGAGGAAGGCCTGCCTCTGAGGTTGAGGACGGACTGGTGTGGCCAAGGAGCCTTCTAGACCCAGCTGCTGGGCCAGGAAGCACAAGGTAACAACCAGCAGCGGTCTACCACCAGACAAACATCAAGAACACACGGAGGTATCATGAACAGAAGAGGCCTAAAACTGAGGCTTAGTCAGCAACACAGAGGAAAGAGCTTCCGCAAGCCAACTGCCACCTAAGTACAGAGCAAAGACTAGGCAAGTCAACAACAAAATTCAAATCTAGCACAGCTACTGCCTAAATGTAGTGAATGTTGTACTGATTAAACGTAGCATAGATGAGATGTGCCCAGCCCAGGATGTATACTGCTTCCTTCAGTCCCTGCCATTCTGCGCAAAATACCTAGTACCCAATCAAAACTAACAGGACACATGAGAAAGCAGGAAAAAAAAAATGAAATCAAAACAGCCAGACTCAGAGATAAATGCGGTAATGGGAACTATCACACATAAAAATTAAAAGAATAATCATTACTATAATTACTTATTAAGAGGTTAATGGAAAAGATGGATGACATATAGGTATACCTCTTTTTATTTTGCTTCTTATTATTTTGGTTTGCTTCTTGATGTTGTGTTTTGTTTTTGTTTCTATATTTGTTCTTACAAATTGAAGGTTTATAGCAACTGTATACAACAAGTCCAGTTACCCATCAGTTCTCCAACAGCTTAGATGATCTTTGGCATTTTTAGCAACAAGGTATTTTTTAGTTAAGATACGTACATTGTTTTCTAAGACAATGCTAGTACACACTTAATAGGCTACAGTACAGTGTAAGTGCAACATTTACATGCACAAGGACACCAAAAATCTGTGCAGGTCACTGTAGTGCAGTAGTCGCTGTATTGCAATGGTCTGGACTGAACCCACAGTATCGCCAAGCCATGACCGTATAGGAATAAATAGGAAATTTTAGAAGAAATGAGAACCACAGCAAAGAATAAAATTAAAATGCTAGACATTATAAAAAATATAAAGACACAAATACTAAGAATGCCTTCCACAGACTCCTCTCTAAAAATAATACAACAAAGGAAAGAATGGGCAAATTTGAAACTACAAGTTCAATAGAAACTAAAGAAACTGAAAAGGAAACTGA
Source organism: Hystrix cristata (assembly GCA_004026905.1). Taxonomy (NCBI): domain Eukaryota; kingdom Metazoa; phylum Chordata; class Mammalia; order Rodentia; family Hystricidae; genus Hystrix; species Hystrix cristata. Next base: position 4,957 of record PVJO010006672.1, read on the forward strand.
AACTGAAAGGGAAAAATTATCGAGGAAAAACAGCATATTATATAAGTACTGAAGAACAATGTCAAATATTCACATCTATACTGGAATTCCAGGAGAAAAAAGAAAATGCAGAAGAAGAAACATACACTTATGACTAAACATTTTCTAGAATCTCAGAAAGCTATAAACCAGATAAATATCAAAACAGACAAAAACAAAAAAACCTTCATATTCAAAATGCTGAAAACTAAAGATATAAAGAAAATGTTTAAGGCAGGCAGAAGAATAAAAATCACAAAAGAAGAAAAATGAAGTCAGTCTCTGAAGTAATATAGTTTGACTTACTATTTTTCAGCCTTATGATGATTCAAAGTCAATGTGCATTCAGTAGAAACTGCTTCAAATTTCGAATTCTGACCCCCTGCCAGGCTCATGACAGTGGCCTGCTTCTCTCTCGTGATGCTGGGCAGCAGCCACTCGCCGCGGCTTCCAGGCAGCCTCATGATCACAGGGCCTAACGTGGCTACTCCATGTGTGCTGGGTCACCAGCATTTTTTGGATACAGATATTCAATAAGTTATGTGAGATTTTCAATACTTTATTATAGGATAGACGTCATGTTAGACGATTCTGCCCACTGTAGGCTAATGTCAGGGATGTGCGTGTGTTCAAGCTAGGCCGGTACGAACAATGATGCTCAGTGGGACAGCCCGTCATAAACTGTAGAGCATCTGCCTAACAACACAGCTGACTTTTGTCAAAATCAATCCAAATTAGAATACAGTGACTAAAGCTGAGATAATTCCAACCTCAGCAAACATGTCCTTCAGAATTAAGGTTTTCTAAACAAAATTTTAGAGAATTCATTATCAGGAAACCTCACAGAGGCCTGGATCTATGCAAAAAAATAAAGAAAATTCCTGTAAATGTTTCAAAGGAAATTAAATATAAAGGACTTATTTTTTCTCATTTTCAAACACTCCAGGGGATAACTAAGAAAAAGTCAATGTATTTTGGGTGTATAAAATATATAAAACTAAAATGCATGACAAGAATAACAAAAGTTAAAAAATGGACAATAGGAAACATAATAATTTAAGCTTATAACATGAACTGGTGTATATTATTTGAAGATAGTCTATAAAATTATATACTATAAGCACTAGGAAAATTACTAAAAATTTTTCAAATTGATGTAAATAATAAGTTATCATTGAGATAAAACATAGTTATAAAGATAATCCAAAAGCAAGCAGAAAAAGAGATACAAAGAATAATAAGGCCTCAGTTGGAACAAACAGAAAATAGCTAGCAAGATGATCTATCATCAATTTTATTAGTTACTTTAAATGTTTGTAACACAAAACAGAGATTTTTCAGAATAAAAAAATAGGTAGCACCCACATATTTGCTGTATACAAAATTGTAAAGACATAGTTCTTGAATACAAACATGGAAAAGTTTATATAAGGTGTGATCAAAAAATATGGTGAATGTTGAAATTTCAAAAAAATTATTGTAGTAAAAGACATTGCCATTACTCCTCATTTGAACACACTTATTCATCATTCTTGCCATTTTTTGAAGCAGTTCTGGAAGTCCTTTCTTGTGTGTGTCTTTAGCTTTGCTACCACGCTGTCTCAATGTCCAGAATTGATTCAAAACTCTGACATTTCACGGTCATTTTGACTTTGGGGAAGAGCTAGAAGTGACACAGTGCCAGATCCGGTGAACAAGATGGCTAAAGATACACTGTAACATTTTTATTTCACAAAATCACATTTACAAATAAACATTTTAAATCTATTCAGGACATCAAAGCTACCACAAAAGATCAATGAATATTATTTATTAGTCCATTTATTAATCTTTTAAAAATTTCTTACAGTAATGCTTCCAACATATCGACATTGAAAATTTCTGTAAGATTTATCCCTAAGTATTCTGCATATTTTATGCTACTGTAATTGGTTTTTAAAAATGAATATCTTATTGGGTTTTGGTAGTGCACAGAAACACAATTAATTTTATATGACATAAAGCGAAGTAATTCATGAAAAGGACTTCCAGAACTGCTTCAGAAATTGGCAAGAATGATAGAATAAGTGTGTTTGAGCTGAATTTAAATAACCTAGAGAACTGGGGAGAAATTTTGCCAACTATTCTTCAAACAGAGGACCTAGAATATGTAAGTAACTAAAAAAAAATTATACTCCCAAAATAAAGGTCAATTGAAATGAATAGACACTTCTTAAAAGATGTACAAATGACCAATAAATGCATGAAAAATGATCAGTCTCTCTCGATTAGAGAAATGCAAGTCAAAACAACACTGAGATTCTACTTTACTCCAGTAAGAGTGATTATTACCAAAGACTCTAAAAATGACAAATGCGAGTGCGGCTGCAGAGAAAAAGGAACACTTCTAATTTTTGTTGGAAATGTAAACTAGTATAATCAGCATGGAAATCAGAATGGAGATTCCTCAAAAAAAATAAAGAAAAAAATTCCACTTAACACAGCTATACCTCTTCTAGAAATTTCCTGAAAGAGACGAAATCATCGTGTTACAGTGATATGCCATACCCATGTTTATAGCAGCACAACTCACACTAGCTAAATCATGGCAGTGGCCTATATGCCCACCAACTGATGAATGGATACAGAAAATGTAGTATATATGTACAGTGGAAAACTATTCAGTCATAAAGAAGGATAAACTTGAGTCATTTATGGGAAAGTGGATGGATCTTGAGACCATGATTCTGAGTGGAATAAGTCAGTCACAAAAAGTTAAATATTACATAGTTTCTCTAATATGAGAGATGAAAATATAAATAATGTAAAGAGCAAACTAAGAAGGACATGTTAAGAAACAGGGAAGTAGAAACTGTAGGGTTGGGAAGAGGTCCAGGCAAGGGAGGAAAGGGGAGGGTGGAAGGCGGGGGGGGCAAAAATAGTCAAGATATGATAGCTGTGTGTCAGTCTCCCAAGCTGAATGTAAATACTATGTATCTCAAACATATATTACTAAAAAAATTAAATTAAAAATAGTTTAATTTACACATTCACCATATTTTATCACACCCCATGCATACATGTAACTCTAATTAAAACACATATATGAAATAAGTTCTACTGTCTACATTAATTCCAGAGTGATTTGTGAAACACACCCATGCTTGGTAGACCAAAACAAATGTCGCTTTTTCTGTAACTTCTTCCCAGTAGTCACCAGTTAGATTTTTATCTCTCACTTGTGTAGTCCTACAACACCTAATTTGTACCTTTATCATAGATCTTTTAAAAAATTTTTTTCAGTATGTATTTGTAATACATGATGATTATATTCACCGTGGGAATTTGGTACATGCACATAACACATTTAAATTCATTTTACTTCCTCTTCCCCTTAGAACCCGCTGTGGTTAGGTGGGAACTACAACTAATTCTAGCCCATGAGACTGTTCCTTTTGGTTCTGAGCACTCAACCACTAGGGCCAGTTAAAGCACCTTCCTTCTTCTTGCACAACATCAGCCAATACTCAAGATACTAACGGCTCCATCCTCCTGGGTTTCATGAAGAAACACAAGGAAGAAGCTGCGGTGACCCACAATAGTGAGATGACATAGACTAGAACTTTGTGTTTACAGTAGTGTTAGTAAAGAATGATCCACCGGTCAAATGAGTCTAGTTGCCTCTTTTTGGAAATGAAGTTTCGTTGGAATGCAGCGCTGCCATTCATGTCTGTATCATCTGTGGTGCTTCTGTGTTGCGTTGACAGAACTGAGTAGCTGCAACAGGTGGTTTGCAGAGTAAATACTTTCTAGTCGGCCCCTCAGAGCAAGTTTTGACTAAGGTGAGTTGAGTGAGACCTCTAGGGTGCAGAATTAAAGGAGGCAGTCACATTCAGAGTCATGGAATGCTAACCTGGCAATTGAACTTGGTAACTACAAACCCTCATATTCAGAAATGAATGCTGAATTGTAGAAACCATGTTTCATATTGTATGAGTAACAGGGATAAATCATCATAAGGCATACATATTACATTTTAATTTCACTACACTGCTTACTGTGAGTTATGTCATTATTTTCACTGGCACTTAAAAAAAAAATCTAGACCCACAGAACAATGTAAAGAATCACCATACTGCTTCATGCACAAAATATCTAAACTTTAAGACAACTTGAAAATAAATCACTCAATATTGTAAAATATTTCTTTTCCAGAAATGTAACTATTAGTCTAATCCTGGAGTACTTCTGGAACTACAGATTAGACCATGAAGAAAAGAAAGAAAATGGACACTTGGCACTCCTGGGAAATGATGGCTCATTAGGCAAGAATTTATTGCATTCATACTGCCTGAGAGGAAGGATTTGACAAATTAATTTATCTTTTCTCTTACCTAAGCACCTCCATGCAAATCCTTTTTGCATGCCAAAACAGACTATGTCTATGACACCAGCCACATCACAACTAATAAACCTTCAGATACTATATTCCTCGGTAGTCTCCTTTTGTTTTGAAGATACCGTGCCAAAGATGTGGAAAAACTTTTTCCTGAGGGCTGAATAGTGACAATCAAAAGGGTAGATTGTTTAGAATTCTAGGTTGTGCTAGATCCTGAAAGACACAGGTAATCAAATGTCTCTAAAATTTAAAAAAAAAAATTGTTTTGTAACTTGTAGAGTTCTCTTATATGCAGGCCCATGACAAATTCCCCTCTTCCCTGGCTTTAAGGAGAGTAATGCAAGATGTGATTGGTGTGAGCAAGGAGCAACATTTACGAAGGACCTGGAGTTCCAGGCGAGGGCCCAGGTCAGACAAACCACCTGCTTCGCTGCCCAGTAGGTTTGAGCCAGAGAAGGGCTCTGGACACGGCCTCACTGTAGCCAGATGAACAGCAGTAACTCACTACCCAGATTCAGATCTCCTGGCTCGTTATCTCTCAAGTTCATACACAGCGGTATCCTTTAAGACTCCATAGAGAAAAGACTTCCTTTAGCTCTGCTTCCTGCCCTTGTTCCTGGGCCTGTCTATAGTCCTCTTTTCCTTGCCCTAAAAAGAGGAGATCAGTTTCATTCATTCATCAATTTACTCATTTGTGTTAATCAGTGAAGATTTTATTCCGCATTTTTCATGCGCAAGGCCAGGACAAAAGCATTGAAAGGGAGAAAAACTGGATAAAAGACCGTGCAATGGAGAAACAGCCACTTTCTGAACGCCTGTGTCATGCTGTTTTAGTTTAATCCTCACAACAGTTCTATCATTTTTACTTAGGGAAATGCAGCTTAAAGAGGTCAGGGTTACACAGCTAATAAATACGGGGCATACGGCTTAACCAGAGATCTCTCTGACTCCAAAGCTTATTTCTAAACCACATATTTATAGTTCAGCAAAATGTTTTTTTCCAAAGGACCCATGTGTAAATATTATAATACAAAATATTATAATACAAATATATGTGAGTGTTGTGAAGTTTGAGTGGTGGAAGCTTCTTAGTAGACGCAATTTCTCCTGACCTTCCAAATATCAGTAGCACCAGAAGGAAAGAGAAAGACATTTCTGCCTCATGCCAAATAGTGTGAACAACCTCAGAACAGACATCATGCTCACTTTCTTAAGTGCTGAGCAAATAACAAATTGTATATATGCTGTAGAAATGAACTAAATGCCCCAAAAGCCAAAGGAAAACAAAAATGAGCAGGAGGAAACAGTGGAGCCAGAGAGATGTATGAGTTTTGACTAGTTAGGGCACCATACTTTGGCTCAGCATGCAGGGAAGGGGGCAGATGAACAGGGGAACCCCCCTTCCCCACTAGGTCTTAGGTCTTAGGGGAAGAATTACTCTGATTAAATAGTCTCGTCTTATGTTGTGGATTCAGAGGAAAAGGCCCTTCCCTGCCTGGCTTCTGGAGGGATAAAATCTTGCTCAGAAATGTATCAGGGTTGGTTGGTAAGCAAGATCTCCTGCATCAAGAGTATGGAGCATGGACACTCCTGTTAAGCACTTGTTGATGAAGCCTCTTGATGGCAGGGGACGCCTTGAGAAATCATCAGCTGGGTAATTATAGAATAACCACTCACATGCACCCACCCATCACCCAGGCAAATCTTGCAGAGCAGTTGTCTGGACGTATAGGTAGGCACCCCCCTATAAGCCACACTCCTATTCCAGGAAGTTGCTGGGCTTTGAGCTGGAATCTGGACCAGAGAACTGGTCTCCCTGCCCCTTTTCAGGTCAACCCACCAGGGAAACTACCGTGCAGCTAGATTCAAAATCAACTTTGGAATCTTCCATTGTATGTGATCTTGTTCTTTTCTTTTTTAAAAAAAAATCTGACATTTTAGTTAGGTCCCCACACTGTATTCACTTCTGTGGGAGAGGATGGGGACAAACTCTACATCTGACATACTGCTTGTAGTCCAGCACTTTGCACAGAGTAGATGCTGAAGAATAGAATGAATGAATGGGTTGCACTGTGAAAGTCATATTTTTCATAAAACATGCTTAGTGCTTGCAAAAATTCCATTTTGGTTATTGATGATACCTCATTTCAATATGAAAAAGATGATGGATTGAAATTTATACTAATCAATACTATGTTGAATATACAGACTAATCTTCCCAAAACAAAACTCAATGGCTTTTTATTTTCTCTTTTCACAAAAAACAATCATTGTGGTCTAGGCCCCTACTGCAGGGACCTGAATGTGTGTCCCCAGAGCCTCTAAATTCATGTCTTCCTAGAGCCCATCTGTAAGCCCAGGAATATCCAGGTGGATGCCACAGTCCGAGTGTGTTCAAGACTCCAGCTCTACATGGATGGAACACAGGAGAAAAGTTCCAGTTGGTGGGGTCGAAGGGACAGAGGACAGCGAGTCTGATACAAAAAGCAACATTTAGACAGATGTGAAAAAGGAAGTAGAGTCAGTATCTGAGAGTGTCAAATAGGACGGTGTGCTGAGAACAAATCAAATGGAGCAGCTCTGGAATTGTGCCATGACCAGTAAGAAGGAGGTGAGCTAGCCCCTGATGAGAACACACCTGGTCCATCAGAGCATGCTGATTAGAAGCTCAGGCCCAGATCAGCAGCATCCTCTAGTGTGCCTGTGGTAGAGGCCCATCTGCATGCCATCCGTCCCTCTCCTGTCTCCATGCTGTGCTAGAACTTCTGAAGCTCCCTTTACCATCTCTTCTTACTTTTACTGAGCATTTTCTATCTTCTGATTCTATCCCACACAAGATTACAGCGACACAGCTACAAGCCAAGGAACACAAAGAACTGTCGGTAACCACTAGGAGCCAGAAAAAATAGGGCACAGATTCTCCCTTAAAAACTCTAGAAGGAGCCATTTCTCCTGATACCTTGATTTTACACTTCCAAGCTCAAGAAAATGAGAGAATAAATTTAGGTGGTCTTAAACCACCTAGTTTGTGGTTGTTGATCCTAGGAAACTAATACAATATCTACTCTACTTCGCGATATCCAATAATGTACATGGTATCCACCATATAGAAGCAATCTTACTTTCAGCAGTTTATATTATCTCCAGCTCTAAAATAAGGATAACGATGATAGCTCTCTAGAGCGCCTGTAAGGATCAAATGCAGTAAGGTTATGAAAAACACTTCATGATCTATAATAAGCAACATAAACATTAGCTATCATTAGCTAATTACATTACGATTTCAGTTACATCACGAGGAAAGAATGAAGAATGAAAAGATGGGCAGGAGAGGAGAAAGATGAGTGCAGGCAAGGAAAAGGGAAAACGGGAAAACAAGTTCGGTTTTAGTTCTAAAGTACAATAGGCTGTGTCTATTAACCTCTTGAATATTTGTTTTATCGTAGAAATGTAGCACTTTGTTAGTTTCAGATAATTAATCTTCGTGTAAAAAGACTTTAAAAGGAAGCCAACAAAAACCCAAGATTCCGCATGACTCTACCGCGGTGATGGTGAGTCCGCACCTTGCATGGCACAGCAGGCTGTTTGTGATCACTGAAGCCCTGAAAGGCTCTGTCACTTTATTTAATTCTCACGACTGTACTGGTAATGGACACACATAACCCAAGAGTCTGAGAGGCTTCACGAGCGGCCCAAGTCATACTGTAAACCCAATTCAGACTTCTAAAACTGCACACCAAAGTACTTTCCAATGTTATCTGGCTCTCACAACCAGCAAAGCCAGAAAGCACACCTGCCCCCACCAGGGTCAGCCCCCACTGGGGTGCTTCTGCAACCCATTCCTCAGCTTCCCGGCTTCCCGTGAGGACTTGCTCCTTCCCCTGACGTCTCAGTTCAATGGCAGGCGTGTCACTGCCCCTTACCAATGCGCACTACAGGGCTGTTCTTAACCTGCTGGAATCCAAGCTGCCACCTCCTACTTGGGCAATTTTCCAACCATTTAGTGGCATAATCATCAGAGACAAGGATGTAAACATTTTCTCTCCACAGCCTGGGCAGAGGGCCAGAGGACTCAACCTTGGTGAATTCTCTATGGGAAGCTGCTCTGTGGGCAACTCTGTAAAATCAGGCTTATCAGGTGGTGATTTGGAGAGGTTGAAATCATTTCTTGGCCCCCTTTTCCCTGTCATATCAACAGAATCTATGTTTTAAAAAAACACCTAAGATTCAGCAAAAGTAGCAAAACATTGTGCATGGTGTAAGATGGAGGAACCTCAAAAATGTGATGCTGAATGAAAAAACCCAGCCACACAATGTCATATATTGTATAAATGCATATTATATGAAATGTCCAGAGAAGCAAATCTATAGAGACAAAGTAGACTAGTGACTGCCTGTGACTAAGGTGAGAAATGTAAACCACAAATAGGTATAAGAGAGATTAATGACTGGATGAAAATGTCCTAGCACTGGATTGTGGCTGTAACACGACTTATTAAATTTAGTAAATATCATTGACTTGTACACTTAAAAGATGTGAATTTTATGGTATGTAAGTTATATCACAAAAAAAATTGATTTTAAAGTCAACTCAGGCTTTCTAAAATTCCCAAAATGACTTCTAACTAGAACCAGAGCTCGGATATGAAGTAACAAATATATACAAACAAAATCCAAATGGAGATACCAGATTTGGAAAGTTTTGCTAATATTACAAAATTGTCTTTCAACTCAGGAAATCTACAGAAAAATACCTTTCATTTTGCACTATTGAATGTTTCATCTGCTCTCTAAAAATAAAGCATCAACTTATTTTCCACGGAATTTCATGAAAATCTAGTTCTTTGCAATCCAATTGTAACTCTATCACTTACTAGTTTGGTAAAAAACTGGCTAAATTATTTTATCCCCTTGAGCTTTAGATCCTTTCTTTGTACAAAAAGAAGATAGGTCTATATTATTGGCTTTTAGACTTCTTCCAGTTCAGATATTCTGTTGTAATAATGTCTGTTTCATGCCAGATACCATGCTAGGTGATGTTTCCATTTAGTACTTTTAGTCCTCTCAACAACCTGAAGGAGAAAAGCGTATTAATTCCATTTTCTAAATGAAAACACTGAGCCTCCAAGTAGTTGCACTTCTTACCCAAGTTTACACAACTAATAAACAGCGAAACTAATATTTGAACCAGAATCTTTCAAACATAAGCCACACTGCTCCCAATTCCCTTCCAATTTCAAAGCAGAAAATGACAATATGTTATTAAATTCTCAGGATGGGAGAAAGTCAGAAACTAAGAATATTGATTTCAAAATTCCATATGATTTATATATGTAGATGCACACACTAAATAATATCCAAAGTTTGAAAGACAGAATCGAATATGAATACAATAGTGCTGTAGGCCAAGAATGCAGAATATGGAGGAGGGTGATGAAGTCTTATGACTTAATGTGAATATTTGAATAGAAATATGAATATGAATATATAAATATATTGTGTATGTATACCCATATGTAGCTAAAATTGGGAAATACAATTCAATAAAAGGTCTTGGCATCTTCTATAAAGTATAAAAGTTGATATGGAAGACCCAGATGCAGGGCAACTATATAGACACTTTTAGGATTCTTGGTTGGTTGAATTTTTTTATTCACATATGTGTTCTGGAAAGAAGTATGGTCTCAGACACACGGCTCCGAAACCCACAGGTAGAAGATATTTTCATCTATTAAATGCTGAGTCAGTCTGATGCCCTTAAGAAAACCTTCTCAAGGGATCTTTTAAGAGCATCAAAGTCATCCCACTGGGCAAGAATGCTCACACGTATTTTTGAGATGCCACCACTGCCCTGCCACCGCGAACAATGCAAGCAAACCCACGGAGGTCACCATTATCCTAACGATCCCATGGTGCTTATGCCACAAACTACTCCAACCTAATGCAATGACTACCTCTGACCAGAGCACTGAAATGTTTTAATGAGAAATGGTAAATTTGGCCAGCTATCAGCCCCTGGCTTTCTCCAGTTCACTCCTGATTGGTTACCGTGTTGTGTGTCACATGCATGTCCCATCCCCAAGCTAAGGCAACCAGAACAATCCACCCACCTGTAATCTGTGACAATCTGTTACAAGTGTCTAGGCACTGGAATGGTCATAAGTAATGGTAAGATCACAATTCTTCCACCAGTACATCTAATGTCAAAAAGATGTGCCCAGATCCCCTACCTGGTCCTTTATCCTGGACCCTGATATATGTTCTGTGTATTTCCTGAGGAGTTCAATGACTAGGGGTGCAATTTAGTCTTTAATATTTAAAAGAATCTACACATTTTTCTCTAAATATCCATTATGAAGATTCCACCCATTGTTAACATCAGAATTGTTTCACTTCAGGCCAAATTCTCAAATCCCACATTAGTTCTCCACCCTTCGCTTGTCTACTTCTTGGGTGCTTTCTCTCACTCAAATCATAGCTCAGGCCTGAGTATGAATGGGGATTTTTGCTTCTTAACAGCAAAAATGACTTTCTTAAGGCAGCAGTGAGACTTGCTCTACTCACAGTGTCCCCACATCAATGGGGCAAGAGGAATGTCATGAGCAAGAATATGACTTTTATATTGTTCTTACCTGTAGCTGCTAAGGCACTTTCCTTAAGCATTCTAGTGAGTCTGTGGTCTTCCAAGCATCTTTTTGTTAATCCCTTTGGGTCTTAATTTAGCTTATATTGATTTATTGTGCTTAAGAAACCCAGTAGACATATTCAATAAGGCATAGGGAAAAGGAAAAATAGTACCCCAGGGAAATGATGATTCATAAATCTGGCAGCTCAGCGCATATTCTGAAGAATGAAGAGTTTATCTCCTATGGTCACTTGGAATGATGTATCCATTGAAGATAAGGCTTGAGAGAACCACATGCCTTCTATTATAAAAGTCAAATGAAGAGCTTCAGATATTCAAGGATTGTAAAATCAGGGGAATGCTTTGGAGTTGTACAATTTAAAGAAATAGTATGACAAGATCGAAGTACTAGATTCTTGGCTCAAGGCACAGAGCAAAAAGAAGAAATAATCTCTTATCTCTTACAGCTGTGGAACTAAGATAGTTGAAAAATCAAACTCGGAGTTTGATCCTGTAGCTTACTGAAATACATCCAATGAACTCATCAGGTCTCTTTAGGGAAGTCAAAGTACTGAGAGAAGAGAATGAAATAAAGGGAACTGGAATGAAGGAATACAGACAGAGGTGACCCACACAATGCTCTAATCCTGACACTTTACATCTGCCAGGACTTCCCTGGGAGGAAGGGAAATTTTTCCTTCCCTGTTATTAAATCAGCTCCTTGCTTGGTGGAAAATTCTGCAATGACTCAGGTTGTAACATCCATTTGAGAAAAGGTGTCCAATTTTCATCATGTTCTATCAAAATGTAAACATTCAACTATCATAGGGGATAAAATGAGAAATCAGACCCTGGAGGATAAGGCTTAGTCATAGTAGAAAAACTTACAGAATATTAATGCTTTAAAAATCTAGACAACATGTGTGCAAATGGGCTTTGAGGACAGAAGACAAAGGAAGAGAAAGTTGATTCAAAATTGAGGCAAATGCATCAAATTCCTGTAGTTATCAATATGTTGATATACGGAGCTGGGAATGGTTCGAATTATTTGGTCAGTTGGTCACCCAAAACCTTTATTCAGCAGTGACCCAGCGTAAATGAATCTGAAATGCCATAAATTTCTAAATATATTATATACAATAAGAAGTGCAAATTAGAGAGAAGGGATATTGGAGTGAATTGATCGTGTATGAGCCACTCAATCCTTCTCTTAGGCTTTTCAAGAGGACCCACAACTTTTTTCCCTTTAATAATGCATTGTAAAACAGTCCGTTGTGGAGACCACCAAGACCTTGGAAATTACAGGAAATTATTATTCCCTACCTGCCAGGGATGGTAGGGAAAGTTTCCACAGTTCACATGGGCCTCCTTATTTCGGAGGATGTTAGTACCTTCCAAAGGCATAAAAGCTGAACAATGTACTGGGTGTCTGGGCCTGAGAAAGAACCATAGGTGATTTCACATGGAAAAGACGGAGAGCACACCACACCATCATTTCATCAGAGAGGGTTAGGTCAGCTCGTTGGTTCTATGCTGTAATTTAGTTTGCGTAAGTCCTGATCACCCTGTCAACTCTGTAGTATGTCACAGTTGTCTAAGAAAGTGATAATTACATGCTGAGAAATACTAATAACTAACCGTTCCCTAAGTGCCTTGGTAAGTCCAGCCAACAGGAAGAAGATAACAATGCTGTGAAAATACATGGGCCTGCCAAGTCAGCAGACTGTCTCAACTATGTCAAGAAGTATCCCTGAAGGGAGGGGCAAGTAGCTGTTTCTTGCTCACCCCACAATCTTAACACACCTTTTTAGATGATGGCAGCAAAATATACCACACTGGGACATGCTCTTCCGATTCATTTGCCATGTGACATGAAACCCTGAAACCCAGCACTTTAGAGGAGCAGTTTTTAAACTGTAGCAGATATCACCTGGGTAGTTTTTAAAAACAGATTATTGGTGTAAAAGATATTTGGATGCACCTCCACCTCTGTAGTTTCTGATTCGGTCAGTCTGGAACTGAGCCAAATCACTTGCATTTCTACTATGATTTTATGTGATCCTGATGTTGTTAGGCCAGGAATCACAGTTTGGGAACCATAATCTCAAAAAATGGTTCTTCAAGCCATAATACAAATAGCTTTGTTAGAAGCTGTGGTAGCCACAACTAGAAAATCAGAGGTGACCACAAAGACAAAGTCAAGCCCTCATTATCATTAATAATTCTATTTTTGTAAGGAAGCTCTTGGGCCCCAGTAAAGATTTTACACTTGACTAAAGGAAGAAACAAGGCTAGAGAAATAAGGTAAATCCATTTCCGCTAATAAAGAACAATGTTATGGCTTGATTCCCAACATTTAGACCCCAAACCCATCCTCTCAACAGTACTATCCAGCCTAAGATATAATGTGCCATGGTTGTCTTATAATCATAGTGTTAGTAAGATAACTGGCCTATTTCTACCTCTCTTTGATAAACTTAACCATAAAATACTTTAGAATACTTGTGTGATTTAAAGGATTTGCATCCTTGAGGCCAGGTAAAAATCTTAGCTCTGGCTCATTCTTGGACTTCATTTTTCTTACCTGTGAAACAAGAAATTATATTTAATGTTCCAACTTTATCCTAGTGCTAAATCTTTTTGGGTACACTTCTTAAGTCTTTCACATGTACTATGTCCCTTACCCTCCTCAAAAATTTTAGATTCCCCATTGATATTTGCACCATTTCCAAATGTTATGAAGCACTTTACATTTAATTCTTGCTGTGCCGTATTCAGTAAGAGTGACAAACTATACAATGAAAAAGGGCCTACTTTTCCCATAGTTTTCAAATGCATTAATTACCTTTCTCTAAAATTTCCAGTGCGTTTTTCTTTATTTGAATTTAAGATAATTTATACTGTTTCTTTTCCCATAGACTTCATATTTTAAGCACTAAATCTCTAGACAGCCACAAAAGACCTTCACCACCAAATGAGCTAAACTTAATGCAACAGTGACACATTTTATTCTATGGGCTGTAAATAGTTGCTAAGTATTAACAGGAGCTCAGATGTCTCAGCTCAATAAGACTCAAGACAAATTCAGATGGTGACATTTTCCTCTGTAATTCTTTTATTTCTGTACCCATTTAAGTGATTTCCAGAGTCTGCTAAATGTCATCAAAGTTACCTAAAGCTTGAGAAACTATTTTGAAGAGATTTTTTTTAACGCAATTACACTTCTATTTGACAACACCATCTGCTGCCAGCATCGTACTTTGCCAGTTCCTGTTTTGGTTAACTCTTTCATCACTGCAATTCTCTGAAAGCTGACCGCTGTTTTCAGTACATACCAATGAGACAACAAAGAAATGGGGGACATAGATACCCTGATCAGGGTCAAAAATTAGCATGGAATTAATATTAACAATCCAATATTTCTCTAGTATGAGACGTAACCAATTTAGATATCCATTATTTAGTAACGACAGCATGATATTAATTTTGCATTATCTTGGGAGTTTGGTATACCAGTTTAGAAAGCCTAAATGAAGTACTATTTACAGTAAATGCCAATAAAAATCTCTCTTGCTTATGTCTGGAATATTGGGAAGGCTGATGACCACAGTACCACCCTGATGGCACAGAGAGTAAGCTCTCACTTCATAAAAGAGGAAGGTCTTGGTCGTGACGTCAAAACACTTTTTCAGACCAAAAGACTTTCAAATCTTTATCCAATTAGTAAGGTTATAAATGGTACTAGGGCTTAAATTCTGAGTGTTAAATATCACAGGCCCGTGGAGAAATTATTGTCCAAATAGAGTGAAATTTTATGACTACTCATGGCCATCTTCAAGAAGCAAGATTATATTCTAAGAGAGGTTAGGATAATACACCAAAAGATAAATATCAAAACAAGGTTTGAAAATCAGCCAATAACAAATGCTGGAGGGGCTGTGGAGAAAAAGGAACCCTTCTCCACTGTTGGCGGGAATGTAGACTGGTACAACCACTATGGAAATCAGTGTGGAGATTCCTCAAAGAACTAGGTCTAGAGATCCCATTTGACCCAGCTATTCCACTTCTTGGTATCTTCCCAAAAGAATTAAAATCATTATACCGCAGGGATATATGCACACCCATGTTTATAGCAGCACAGTTTGTAATAGCTAAATCATGGAAGCAGCCCAAATGCCCAACAACAGCAGAATGGATGAAGAAAATATGGTATTTTTATACAATGGAGTACTACTCTGCCATAAAGAATGATAAGCTTGAGATATTCCTAGGTAAATGGATGCATCTTGAGACCATACTCTTAAGTGAAATAAATCGGACACACATGTTTAAATACCATATAGTTTCTCTGGTGTGAGAAACTGAAGTGTAAATAAAGACTAAAATGTATTATATTGGGAAAGGGAAGAAAGTGTCCAAATGGGAAAGGGAACAAGGGAGGGGGAAAGGAACAGAGGACAAGAGAAATAAGAAATGGAAGGAAAAAATGGAAACAAAGCTTTTGTAAATAGGGAGGGAGGAGGGGGTGAGGGGAGGGGAATGGGAAAAAAAGAAGCAACAAGGTATATCATGTACAGGTACAAATCCCCAATGATGAATGTTATCAATATGTATATTGAAAATGTACCAATAAAATAAAGTTAAAAAAAAAAAACAAGGTTTGAGACTTAACAGCAGTCTTAATTAACTTGTTTGCTTTATAGAACCTTGGGCAGAACCAAGGCTTAACCAGAGGAGTTTAAACTGCTTCAAGATACATGCCAGATCCGAGGACATCTTTGGCTTTGGTATGTAACCAAGGTCTGTCTTGGCACCAAAGATGGATAGTCTACATCACAGAGGTGAACATGTATCTTTCACTTAAAGGGAAGCAACATGGCAAGCAAATTCTATGAGATTAGAAGACTCTGAGAAATAAATCACTGGGCCTTAGGAACTACTTCCAAAGACTCTCATGTTATTCACTTCTTTGGTCTATCACTCTGTTACAGAAAGGAAG
The DNA here is from genome assembly GCA_004026905.1 of Hystrix cristata. Classification (NCBI taxonomy): domain Eukaryota; kingdom Metazoa; phylum Chordata; class Mammalia; order Rodentia; family Hystricidae; genus Hystrix; species Hystrix cristata. The sequence continues at coordinate 20,977 of PVJO010006672.1, forward strand.
ATGGTTTTGGAGAAATAGACACAAATGACTAAGAAAAGTCATCGTTGTCAAGCTAGTAAAAGCCTTAAGTCACCTACTGGTGAGCCAGAAAAAGACTGGAAACTCCAGGTAGAAAAGACTGAAACCTTTTCCTCCGAAATTATATGGCACTAACACACACTGCCATTTTAAGGCCTAGAAAGACTTATTCTAGGGCAAAGGACACTGGAAAAGTCCTAAAGCACTCAAAGTAAGTGATTACATTTTCTTCAGGCCTTGAAAAAACTTTAGCTAACTGAAAGTCTTCATTTGGATTATTTTTTTCTATCTTCCTCCTGTCTTGCTTAAACACGATTTAACCTCTAGCCTGTATCTCATCTGAGAAAGTGAAGGATTTGGAGCACCTAATTCTCTATCTACTCCCTTACCTAGCAGTATAACACAGTAAGTTATGACCTCCATTGTAGTTAGCCATCCTGTTTTGTGATCACAGAGAATGATCTACAAGATCTCCAAATGAAAAATGAACTTGAAATTGATCAGCTCTGAGTTTAAATCCAAACCCTACTTACATTCCTGACTATGTGAACTTAATCTTTCTGAGCCTTTTTTGCTCAGCTGTAGTATTCAGCAAAGGCACAAAATCTGTGAGCCTTGATTATATTTCATTTAAAAAAACATAAATTTCTTTTTCAAGGACAACTAGAAAAATCTGAATATAAATGACACATTAGTGTTGGAATAGTATTGCTAATTTTCTTAAAAATGTGATAATGGCATTATAATTATGTGGTTCAAATTCTCATTTTTAGGACATATATCAGACATATTTATGAATAAAGCATCATAAAGGTTACAATAAAAGTGGTTCAGGAAAAAAAGATCAGTGAGTAGGGAAAATCTGGAAGAGAGAATGACAAAATATTACATTTGTTAATATTAACAATTGTTGAAACTACTCTATAGGATACACAGAAGTTATAAAAAATTACTAATCCTTCCCAGGAAGTACTCATGATTTCAAAATTATGGTCTATTTCATTAGGCTGAGAACTTAATACCAATAGTATAAACACTTAAAACTATAGAACTTGTACCTAAAAATGTGAATTCTAAAAAAAAAAAAATTTACTATAATTAAACTGCTAAAACTGAAAACTAAGGCATATTGAGTCTGCATAACAAGAAACATTAAATAACTCCTCTTCATAGAGATCTAAATATATCTGCTAAAATTGTTGTAAAGCTCTCTTCTTTCTAACAGCATCTGGATGGATATTCAGGCTACACAGCAACCTAATATCCAATTTATTCAAAAAACTTATTAGAAAAATAGTTCCCATTCACACGTAACCAGATTACTTTAAAGTGAATAATCTGGCATGGAAAAGGGACAGAACTGAGAGGAACACTTTCTATACATTATAATTCCTTTAAATCTAATCAACGCATTCACCTTTAATAGTATCATTTTGGTTGTTCAGCTTCAGTAAATGATACATTCTTTGACCTTTTAAACTACTACACCTACAAGACATTTTGTATCATCCGTGACATTTTGATGTATCCTGAGACCCTAAACAAAGTATTGCCCATATTCATTTGTTATTGACTAGCCCTCAAGGGTGCTGACTCTATGCCGAGATTGAGGAATAAATATTTGACCTAACCCACACAGGGCACTGGGACATGTTTTTTTTCTTCTGGGTGTCTAGATCAAGTCACAAAATATCAATACCACCTTGAGTTGCTATCTTTCTAGTTCATGCCAGAAACATTCAATGCATTTTGAGATTTTATTAGGGCATAACTATTGTTTTATTATGTATTTTTCCAACTTAATCACTTAATCGACAAGTTACTGTAACAAACTTGTCTATGAAAATCCAAGAACATATTGATCAAAAAATGTAGCAAACATCTTAAAGCCCAATTTATAACTGTTAGCATTTTTCTCTGTATACACATGTGTGCTTTACCATTGATGTGATTCTTTTGTACGGTTTGATGTCATGTCTCCCCAGTAAGGAAAAGAATCTTAGCATAGTTCGGTAGTATCCTGATGAACTAGAACTATAAAAAGGTTTGCATTTGCAGTATTTGTTCATTTTCATAGTGTGCATACCTCCATTGCAGCCAATTTTGAGTTACTATCAACTCACAAAATTCCTGGATAATTGCCTTTCCAAACTGGTATGAGACATCTCTAGCACCCCAGCAATCCTGAGCTGCCTTCTTCTGACTTAGGTTAGAACTAAACCATAGAACTCCAAAGCTGCATTACATATCAAGGTAGTATTTAAAACCTGTCTAAAACAGGAGGTGCCTGAGAAGACCTGGGTTCCTCCACTTGTATTCATCCTTTCATTAATTCATCAGATATTTACTGAGTCTTTGGGTCCCAATATAATCAGCATTTGTAAACCACACAAAAATTCTATGAGAAAATGTGCCATACATACAAAATTTTTCTCTTCCCATGAATTCCACTTATTAAAGTTAAATAGTTAAGAACCTTCAGCTGTAGCCTCATCTACAAAATAAAATAGATATATGAGCATAATATATCTACATGTATACAATGGATGAAACAATTATAGAAATTAAAAATAAAGAGTACATCAAACTGTGGCCTAATATATCTTTCTACATGCTTTTCTACAATGGGATGTTTTCCTTCCTGATCACATCATCAACATGTAGCAGGGGGCTGGGGATTTAGCTCAGTGGTCAGAGTGCTTGCTTAGCAAGCACAAGGCTCTAAGTTCGATCCCCAGCACCAAAAAAAAAAAAAAAAAAAAGAAAAGAAAAAGAAAGAAAGAAAGAAAAAAAACATGTAGCAGGGTATTTGTTCCCTCTCTTTCATTTTAAGCAAGACTGTGAGTTGCATTAACCAATAGAGTCTGGTGAAAGCAACACTGTTCTGTAGCCTCTGACTAGGTTTTTATTCCTTCACTTTTACTCATATTCATCATTACAGATGTTTGAACATGTAAGAGACATTAAAGGTTGTACTGATAAGTGCTCAAAGGATATAAAATCCTGTTTTATGATACTTTGAATGGACAATCATTCAATAAGTACTCTCAAGGAGTATTGGTCTTTTAAGGTCTAGGACTTATCCTCGTATCTCACAATTAGTAGTCATTTAAAATATTTTGTGAATAAATGAATGAACACAGTGGAAAGAGTATTTCCACTGGCCCGATCTGCACGAACCAAAGTAACAACGTTGTAATTGTTTATTTCTGTGACCCTGTTTGCTTGTTGGGAGCTCTCCTTGGTGCTGAAACTTAAATCTTGCTTGCAGTGCAGATCGTTAGCATTACTGTAATTATTATAATTTATAATTTGTGAGGCTGATCATTTTAGTGACATTCTGAGAAATTATATGCCCATCTATAAGTTGGTATACTAATGCTCTAATTTGTAAGTTTACTGTCCAAGGTCATGCAATTAGTAGGGGTAATGGAAGGCTCATACACCGTATACAGTATTCTACTTAAGTGTAGGTTTCTGATTTACCATTTAATTCTTACTGGCCTCAATTACCATTGTAGTCTGGTCACCAGCTAATTTATTATTCAACTTGACTATAAAGATCCCTTAGGCTCTGTCTGTTCAGAAGCCACTGGACAAATGTCAAAACTCCCAAACACTCTTTTGTAAGTTGAATTTTGGAACATGGAAGCTGAAGATTGTGCTGCTGTTATATCCTGAGGCAAGTAAACGTAAAATGAGTCTAGACACTTGTTCTTTCCTCTCAACCAGCTGGTTTCATTGTCCACAAGAATTAAGGAGGAAAAGCCAGGCATGGTGGCACACACCTGTAATCCCAGCACTCGGGAGGCTGAGGCAAGTTCGAGACCAACCTGGGCTACATAGTGAGGCAAAGGCCAGCACAAACTACATAGCATGACCCTGTCTCAAAAAATATTTAAAAAAAAATGAATAAAGGAGGAAAAATGTTAATGAGAACTTAGCTCTGACTTAGGGACACATAGAAGAAGTAGATTTCTCCTCACTCAACATAAATGAAAGTATAGGGTTCTTGTTGAAAGGAGGCTTTACATAATTATCAACCTATCCAACATAATGCAACTGTGAATGAGTGAGGGAAGGAAACTGACTGAATAGATGACATTTTCTTGCCTAGGAAACAAAGAAGTTTGGAGTTGGTTGAGGCAGTATAATCTTCAAACAAGGATGACCAGTGGCCATCAAGCAGAATATTACATTTCTAGTGTACACATCATCAACTAGAAGAACAGGTTTGCCTAAGTCTGCCTAAGTCTGTAGTTACCTTTTCCCTTCTTCAGAGAAAGCACTACATCATACTGAGTCATGAATAATGTACATCTAATGTACTACCCTTTGGTAGTACGTTTTAAATCAAAAGAGAGAAATCCTTGACCCCTCATTAAAGATTCATGCCCTATTTGTCAACTCAATTCTGCTATCTGAAAATGTAGAAGTTCTTGCTATTTTTATTTAATGAAAGGTATACAAACAAACAAAAAGGATGATATATTTTATTAGGACTTGATTTTTGTTTCATTTATATCATACTAAACTACCATCATAGACAATACCCAAAATCATGACATAATCTTCTTTATCACAATTTTCCAAAATCATAAACAAGAGCTGATGATTCTCTTATTCTTAAGTATTTTGGAACTTTAATTCACTAAGATAGTAAAGATCACATGAAACACAAGTACAGGCAGAAAATAAATTCCAAAGAAAATACAACATGGATTCTGTAGGATGAAAAGAATTAAAAACACCAATATCCATTGTAAGAGCTACTATTTAAAGAGCATTTACAGCTAGTAGGCTTTTTTCCCAGGACTCCACATGCATTATCTCATTTTTCCACACACCAAATCTACAACATAGTTTTACTAACATAGTTATCTTTAAATAAAGAAAGTGGGGAACATCAAAGGGAATCAAAGATCTAAATATTAAAACAGAAACACTAAATCTATTGGAAGATAGAATAGGTAGAACTCTTGAAGACATAGGTGTAGGCAAAGACTTTATGAACAAATCCCCAGTTGCCCAGGAAATAGCACAAAGAATCAACAACTGGGACCTGATCTTATTAAAAAGCTTTTGCACAGCAAAAGAAACTACCAACAGAGCGAAGACACAACCCACAAAGTGGGAAAAAAAAATTTGCCAGCTATTCCTCTGACAAAGGACTAACATCTCAAATATATAAAGAACTCAAAAAAATCAGACCCCCAAAATTTAAAGACTCACTCCAAAAGTGGGCAGCTGAAATGAATAGACACTTCTCAGGTGAAGAAGTAGAAACAGCAGATAGACATATGAAAAAATGTTCAACATCACTGGTCATTCGAGAGATGCAAATTAAAACAACACTAAGAATGGCTCTGATCAACAAATCAGGCCAGTAACAATGCTGGCCTGTGGCCAGTAACAGGCCAGTAACAATGCTGGAGGGGCTGTGGAGAAAAAGGAATGCTTCTCGACTGTTAGTGGGAATGTAGACTGGTGCAACTGCTATGGAGATCAGTGTGGAGATTCCTCAGGGAACTAGGACTAGAGATTCCATTTGACCCAGCTATTCCCCTTCTTGGTCTCTTCCCAAAAGTATTAAAAGCATCACACCACAGCAATATATGTACATCCATGTTTATAGCGGCACAGTTTGCAATAGCTAAATCTTGGAAACAGCCCAAATGCCCATCAACAGCAGAATGGATAAAGAAAATGTGGTTTTTTTATACAATGGAGTACTATTCTGCCATAAAGAATGATAAGCTTGAGGTATTCCTAGGTAAATGGATGCATCTTGAGACCATACACTTAAGTGAAATAAATTGGACACACATGTTTAAATACTGCATTGTTTCTCTGTGTGAGAAACTGAAAATGTAAATAAAGACTAAAATGTGTTATATTGGGAAAGGGAAGAAAATGTCCAAATGGGAAAGGGAACAAGGGAGGGGGAAAGGAACAGAGGGACAAGAGAAATAAGAAATGGAAGGAAAAAATGGAAACAACGCTTTGTAAATAAGGAGGGAGGAAGGGGTGAAAGGAGGGAAGGGGAACGGGAAAAAAAGAAGCAGCAAGATATATCATATACAGGTACAAATCCCTTATGATGAATGTTATCACTATGTACATCTAAAATGTACCATTAAAATAAATTTAAATTTAAAAAAAAGAAAATGGGGAACCTAGAAATTAAATAACTTGCTTTTTCACTTATCTAATGAAGATTTAAATTGCAGGACCAGCCAACCTAGTTCCAGACACCATACCCTTCACTGATGAGCTAGCTATAAAAAATTCAAAATTCAAGTTTCCAATACAGATAACCAAAAGTTGTCTACTTTTCCTTGCTTTATTCAGCCAAGTCGAACTTAATTCCAAAATTTAATCATTTTATTATTTTACATTTAGATAATCTTTCTATGAAAAATTAATTGGTTTGAGAGAAGATCTAGGGTTATTCTGTATCCTTTTGGTGTCTAGAACTATACACGTCTCCTGGTTAGTACTCAGTAAATATTTATTCAGTTACTAACCAGATTTGAAACAAAATATATTTCTTTTTTTTTTTTTAATTGGAATAATTATAGCAGCTTTATCCATAACTATCCAAACTGGCAAGAAACAAAGATGTCCATCAGTAAATGGATGGACAAACTGGTAATCCATATGATAGAATATAATTACTTATTTTAAAGAGGAGCTACTGACTGACACGACGATACAGAGGAATCTTCATTATACATTACTCAGTGAAACAAGTCAATCTTGAAAGGCTACATCTTGCATGATTGCAATTCTGCATCGTAGAAGAGGGAAGAATTGTAAACATAATAAAAAGGTCAGTGATTGTCAGGGAAATTAGATAATATATTGATATATCAGTACTGATGCATCAATTATAACAAATGTTTCCCACTAATTCAAGACAATAATAATAAGGGAAACTATAGAGGAAGGAGAGGAAGTGTATGAGAATGCTGTACTGTCTGCTACATTGAAACAAAATATATTTCAACTGTAATTTCTGGAACTAGGAATCATTCAATCTGAAATTCAAATTTCTCAATCTTGTAAAAACTTTAAGGGAACAAAAAAAAAAAAAAAAAAAAGACATGACTTGCACATAGCCAGTCAGTGGCAAAGCCAAGAAAATTGCTGGAGAATCGGGACTCTTTGGCAGGAAATGAACAATCTCTCCTCCTGCAGAGAGTAAGAGGAGGCTTGGAAGGATATCAGCACAAAAAGTAGGCAAGTAAATGGTTACAACTGGGAGCACTTGAAGAGAGACAAAACGGGAACTTGAAAGAATTATTTGATAACTGGCATGTCCTTGTCATGGATGCAATAAACTAGCAAAAGGAAATGACAAGCTAATGGGAGCCCTGGTGTGAAGCAGCGGGCACACGTTTTTTCCCAAACTGCAGCTTAACTGATCATGGCCATTCTTTTCAGTACAGTCTCATGTACCCAGACAGCAGCAGTTCTAGATTTCTACTGCCCACAATGGGGATGGAGTGTGTGGTGGACTGATACGGTCAACTTGAGCAGGAACAACGAGCCTCACCGAGTTGGTGCAGTTCTGGGTGTAGAGGATCTACCTGAGGATTGCTGCTGACGCAACATAAAGGAGAACAGGGTGGGTGGGGGAGAAGACGGGCGACAGTAGTTTCGCAGGAGAAGCTCCGTTATGGCTAGTTTTTCTGAAGTGAATTTGGCTATTCTCATTGCGAAGGAGCTCGAGGCCTTGCTGTCATCGGGAATGACTACTGTTCACTTCAGGGGAGCTTTGGTCTTCATAACCTGGTTCCAGTATAGATTTCTTTAGCCTTTTAGTGCAGACACGGATGCACACGGGACATTGCTGTGAACTCTCAGCCTTTCATTGGATCTTTCAGGTCTCCATTATATAGGTAGCCATTCTGTACTCTTCCTGCATTTGGCTTGCAGGTGAGTGTTGTAACTTGTAAATGTCCTGTATTAAATCTGCTCTCTTGCACACTGTGGACTCTAGAAAAGTAACTAATATGGGGTGTGTCCTAGGCAAAGTTGGAACTGATAAGTAAGAAAATGCTAAGAAAGGAACTTCAGAAAAACTGAGTAGATTTTAACATGAATTCCAAAGAGGAACAAATGACTGGAAGTCACAGGAAGGAAGATGTCAGCTTATCACAGATAAGAATACTGTGTCAACTAAAATGTGCTTCCCAGAACATGTTGCCATGAAGAAGATCTGAGTAATTTCTCAGCCACTTGGTTCATTAAGGCAAAAAGTAAATGTCAGAAGCGCGGTGAAGCCAGTTTAAATATCAAATAAGTTGCTGAAACACAACTTTTGAAACCTTTTTCAAATCCCCAGATTCTAGTCCTATAGAACTGGCTCACACCACAAAACCTACTCCAAAGCTACCAAGGGAAATGACATCACATTATCCTGAGTAGCAAGTAAAGTTCCGACCTACCTCCACCTCAGACTGGAGGCTGAGGACAGTAATTCCCTCCTCCTCTTACATTTGGATCTAGTGCTTTATTGCTTACGTGGCACTTTCATCTCTAGCATTTCATTGGCCCCACAGCAGCCCGTGGTAAGCAATGCAAAGGTGTTGTTATTATTTCTCATTAGGTCCAAGGAAATGGGAACCATTCAATGGTCATGAGGTTCCCCTCTACGTGGCAGGCACAGCTTCAAGCACTGGGGATAGCGAGGTGGAAAATAGCCCAAGAGAAGTAAGAAATGGAAGGAAAAAATGGAAACAAAGCTTTTGTAGATAGGGAGGGAGGAGGGGCTGAGGGGAGGGGAGGGGAATGAGAAAAAAAGAAGCAACAAGATATGTCATGTACAGGTACAAATCCCCTATGATGAATGTTATCACTATGTACATCTAAAATGTACCATTAAAATAAAACTAAAAAAGAAAAGAAAAGAAAAGTAAAGAAAATAGCCCAAGACTCTGCCTGCCTCTCAGAGCTTGCCTTCCTGTAGAGAAAGATAGACAATAAAAAGAACATATTGTGTCCACAGAGGGTAAGTGCTATAAATAAAAATGATTCAGCATATGGGGATGAAGATAATGGCATAGAAGGTGCTGTTTGATATGGGGGGATGAGGGAAGATACAAAGCTTTAGGAAGAAAGGGAGTAAGACTTCTGGCTGGCTAGAAATGAGCTTTACAGGAATAGGGAATGGTCGTTGCAATGGCTTGAGATGAAGACAGCACTGGGGGCACGTCGAAGAATGAAAATGCAGTAAGTGTGGTCAGATGGTAGTGACCAAAGCAGAAAAAGGTAAGAGTGGAGATCAGGTCATGTGGACTGCAGCAGACTGGTCAACAGACTCTGGCTATTCCTCAAGGTGAGATGAAAAACTATTGAAGCCTGAGTAGAAACTCATCGCCTAATAGGTATTTTAAAGATTGCACAGACTAGCAGCTGGAGGATGAACGAGGGTAGAAAAGGTAAAAACTGTTAGGAATTTCAAAAATTCAGGCTAGAAAGGCATGGAATCAAACTACCTGTCCATTAACAAGTGAAAAGATAAGGAAAATGCAGTGAATACATATGGTGGTGCTTTATTCAGCAATAAAAAGAAGTTTCGTCATTCGAAGTGACATGGATGGAACTAGAGGACATTATACTAAATAAGTCGTACAAAATGACTACCACATGTAGTTATTTGCTTTGGAAGTGAAAAGGTTGATCTCATAGAAGTGGAAAGTAATAGCAATCAGCAGAGTCTGAGAAAGGTGTTGGGGAGGGGAAATGAGGAGAATGGCTAGTGGGAACCTGGATGCAGTCACAAAGGAAGAAAAAAGTATACTACTTTATAGCAAAATAGGTCAACAACAATTAGTTTTATACTTCCAAATAGCTAGCACAGAGGACTCTGAATGTCCCCACACCGTGAAATAATAAATGTCTGAGATGACACATATGCCATTTATCCTGATATGATCTTTACCCCCAAAACATGGGCAATTACTATTGTCGGTTAATTTAGAAAAAAAAAAAAAAAAGTAAACTGCAAGCAAGCAAAAATGATGGCTGGGAACAGGCTAGTAGCGATGGAAGCGGTGCGAAGTGGTTAGATTCTGGATTTATTGTGAAGACTGAACACTAGAATGGATGCTAGATTAATGCATACTTTAATACAACTCTTGGTTCTAATCGAAGTTGCAGGACATCCTTAATCATTGACCTTGGGCAAGTCATTTAACTCTTTGTACATCATCTCCATCGATTCAACATTGCGAAGCTCATAACACCTGCAACTCTTTTTTCCAGTTTAACATTTTTAAATGCTAGCTTTGAAGGCTTTTCTTATGCAAATGAGGATAAGAACACATGGATTATTTTGCCCTGTCTTTTGCCGATTTCTGAACCTCCAACTCTTTAGAAAGAGGGTAACACCTCCCACCACCACACAATAGCATTTAGAGGCACACAATTACACACACAGCTTACTACAGCCTTAGCATTAAGGCTGCCTGCTTTCATCCAAATGTGTCTGTAACACCCACAGGGTCCCGGGGAGGTAAACTGGCTCATGGAGAGACTGAGGCAATGAGACATGAAAGGCTGGCCGACAGTCGCTGGAGTCTCAGTAGGAAATGGTTTTAGCCTCATGCTCAGCACCATCCCTTCTTACTCATTCAGTAGCTCTTTTCCTGAAATGCGCTACAAAAATACTCATGGAATGGGCCAGATGGATTCATCAGAATTGACATTTTGGGGTTTAAAAGTAGCTAAGAGACAGTTTACACATTCCATAAATTGAAGGGGTGTTGGGCCTGATGATTGTGAAATGCTCTGCTGGTGGCGGTTTGCTTTCTGTGCAACTAGAAATTGTTTTTATTGTTATAAGTGAGATTTACAATCTGTACTTCTGAATACAGTTTCAAAAAATTATGCAGGCCTCGTGCAATTTAGAGCTCATGTTAGCAAACTGGTAGGTGGAGTTTTTCACTGGGTAGGTGACTGCCTCTTCTCAGCCCTTCTGTGCATACTTCTTCGAAGAATATATCCTCAATAAACCTTTGTCCAAGCTAAAACCTAATTGAAAATCATGCTTAATTATTTTCTTCTCATCTGCTCTTTCTGTCTCATCTTCTTTTCCAGGATTCTTTCTAGGTATCTGGGTTGGCACTGTCTTGGGATGAACAGCTCTAAAATTCACCCAAAGAATATTTCCTGGGTGCTTTTGATTGTTAAAAGAAGATTCTAAACAGAGCGACTCAGAACTCAAAAGAATAAGTACTAAGTGATCAGGGTGTGTACAGAGTAGCATTTTCCAAATTCCCCTCGGAACCTCACAGTGTGACCAGATTTAGACATAGAGTCTCTGAAAATGCAATGAATTAAGGTTCTCAGGATAAAACCATCCAGGATGAGAGGTAGCCCCAAACCTGGGTGTCCTTCCTTACACAAGCGGAAGCAGTACAGAGAAGCCCATGTAGCGATGAAGGGCAGAGATGGGAGCCATGCTGCCTCAAGCCAAGCCAAGCAGTATCTGGAGCCACAAGGAAGATCAGAAGCTGGAATAGGCAAGGAGGGATCCCTCACTGCAGCTTCAGGGGAGCCTCACCATGCCAGCACCGTGCGCTGTGATCTCCCTGAACTGGGGGAAAATCAAAAAGCCTGAAGGCACCGACTCTAGGGCGATGTGTCATGGCAGCCCTAGAAAATGAATTCAGTGGTATTTAGCTATCACAGGACTTGGGGGAGAGACAAAGATACAGGCAGGGGATATTTACTGATCCTTTCAAGTACACCACTGTGAGGTGAACCTCCAGCGCCTATATTCAGAAACACACAGAAAGTGCTGCTAACTGGAGTCTTTGTACGTAGACTGGCTCCTAGCCCATAACTTCCTAAGTATGGAGCTTTGGGTAAATAATACCACTATTCCCTAGTTTACTTGTAAAATGGGGTTAATACTGTTACCTCCCTTAAAGAAGTATTACGATTAAATCTAAAATTATGTGTTAAAGTTTTAGAACAGTAAGTCATGGTGCCACATGTCTGTAATCACAAATACTCAGGAGTCCTGAGGCAGGATGATTGCAAGTTCAAAGTCGGCCTGGGAAATTTATCGGAACCCTGTTTCAAAATAAAAAAGAAGTAATAATAAAAGGATAAAGGATGTAGCTCAGTAACCCCTGGGTTCAATCCTTAGTGGAGGAGGAGAAAGTAAAGTGTGGTGAGGGGAAGGAGGAGAGGGAGAGGGAGGAGGAAAAGCAGGAGAAGTAGAAGAAAGAGAAGAAAGAGGAACAGGAAAAGGAGGAGGAGGGAAGGGGTGGGAGGGGAAAAGGACAGAAGGTGAGGAAAGAGGTGGGAGAGGAAAAGAAGAAAAGGGAAAGGGGTGGAGAGAGAGAAATTAGAGGAGAGAAGGGAGAAGGGGGGAAGAGGAGAAGGAAAGGGGAGAAAGTAGGAAAAACAGAGAAAAAAAATCTTAGAACACTAATTAATATATAGTAAGTACTCAATAAATTTCAGATAAATTTTATTAAAAGAGGCTAAGCACTGACCTGCCAACTACTAGAATCATTTTATTTGATATCAAACATTTAGTTTTTTATTTACATATTCTTTTATCTTAAAGTAGAATCTTCTTTGTTCCCCTCAAAGAATGGTCACTGAAGGACAATGACAAAAGTAAGATTTCCCTCAGAGCAGATTTAAGAACCTTCAGATTAGCTAAGCAAAACCTTTTATCTCTTTGTCGAGGGGGGTGGTGGGCTGCTCTGCCGTTCCTCTCTATGTAACGAGCAGTTTCAAGTGAAGTAGTAGTTCCAAATTGAGATGGCTGCAGAGAGTTTCAGCTCAACAATAATTAATATCTTAAAATAATTAAAGTAAATATGCTAAATATTACTATCTGGAAACACACATATGTCTTATGATTCTATCCTCAATTGTATGTTTATTACTTGCAATAACTAAGTAAAAATTTAAGAACAACAAGTAAACCGGTATGAATCAAGATATAAATACAAAGAGTCTTGAGGCAGACTTCAAGATCAAAATTACAGTTAGGGAGGAAGACGGAAGATCATAAAACCTGGACAGGCCCGGGATGGTGGCACATCCCTGTGATTCTAGCACTCTGGGAGGCTGAGGCAGAGGGTCACAAATTCTAGCCCAGCCGGGGCTGGGGACGTAGCTGAGCGAGTAGGTCTTGGGAAGCAGGCAGGGAAGGAGGGAGGGAGGAAGGAGGAAAATGAATGACAGAGAACAAGAGAGAAAACAAGAGAACAGTAGAGAAGACAACAGAAAGAGTGAGAAGGAATGAGACAGAATAGAAAAGAAAAAAAAAGAAACACTTGGCAAGAGTGAAAGAGCTGAAGAGCTCATACCAGTGCAAAGTCCAGTTTAGATTTCCGTGCTAGGAAGCAGCCATGAATGTTTCCTCTTTGCCGCTGCAACACAATTCTAAGTACACAGCTGACCCTGTAAAAATGTTTCCGGAAGTGAAACGATGAACACCTACGAGACTGAGCAAGAAAGTGAGCCGTGGCCCTGCCGTGGGACCTAGTGGTGCTAAGGCTAACCAGTGCCTTTCCAGTGTGCTCAGAAAGGGGACTTCAGTCCTGCTTGTTCTGGCGCGAGGTTTGGCTGGCTACAGCAGGATGAACCAGCCACACTGCTGCCTCTTAGCTCTTTAGTACAATCTTCTGATCTTCTGCTCCTGGTCAGCACACGTGAGATCACGCAGAGCGGTTGTTTGGGTTCTTACTGTTGACTCTCAGTCTAACAGCTGTGCAGCCAGGGTTCTGACTAGCAGAAATCCTTTCTTGCCATATCCTATTAAGCGTAATTTATAAGCAGTGCTGTTGATATTGCTCCAGAGGCCAGATGGGATGTCTGCAGCCAGCAAAAACCTCCACTCCCCAGGGCTCAGCCAAGTGGGCGTGGCCCTAGGCCCAGCAGCATGGGTAGTTCTTCATTCATCAAGCTTAACCTTGCGAAGCTCCTGAATACACTGATGATCAGCCTCGCCCTGCTCCTGAACGGGAAGAAGTGCTTCTCTCTTGTGTACACCGTGACCGTGGGTCATCTGTAAAGCTGCACTGTATTCACTGAATGAAAATGAAATGCTGAACCAAGAAACACACGACCTTTCACCCAACCCAACATCCTGCTTGCAGGGCCATCTAGAGCAGGTCCAGGATCTGAGAAACAAGGGAAACAGGGAAGCCATCGGGGCATCGCATCCCCTCAGAATGGTATGGAGCAGGGCCTGGGAAGCTGGTTATTCCCAAGGAGTCCCCCAGTGGGCAGTCTGGGAAACAAACATCACTTCTGTATCCCTTCTTCAAATGCTAGGGGAACATAGTCCTCTAACTGCAACTTCAGCAGTTCACTGTGTGGCACCAGGGCAAAGGTTCCTGACAAGTGCCCAGGGAATAGGGCTGCTGCTCAAAGGGCAAAACCATGGGCAGGAGGAAAAGAAAGTTCTCCTACGTGATAGGGCACAGCAGATGCCCACCGCACCGAAAACTTTGGTGGTTTCCTTACTGGTTTACCTCTTTGTGTTCCAAGGCTTGGCCCAGACTTGATTTGCCTCCAGATTTCTGAAGCCCTAAGAATTCAAGATGTGCAACCAAACCTGCCCACCAAGTAGATGGCTGGAGCCCACCTTCCCTCAGTGCCAGACAGTTCCCTGGCCCTTCTGCCCAGCCTCATATGAGACAGAGAAAACTGAGGCTGGAAAGGCAGCCTTGCCAGCAGAGTCGTTTTCTTGTTCTTCAGGTTCACGGCCAGCTCTGAGCATCACTGGAAAGGAGTCCTCAGGGCCCTCAGCTTGCTGCCTAATGTGCAAACCCAGAGCCACATTTTGGACGCCTGCTTTGCCATAGCTAGGACCAAACCTCCCACTTCTCTCCTCCCTCCCAAAGTTCTGTTGAAAATACCACCAGCTACTTCAATCTTACTCCTTTAGCAAAAGCTACTAAACTGGGCCTCGGAGAAATGAGGTGTGTTTGTCAAAGCCCCAAGATTCTCATTTTCGTTACATTTTCACTATAACACGATGAGCTAGAGATCCAAGCAATTTATCTGTTTATTAAAGCAGAGTCAAAGATCCTCCTGGGGGGTAGTTTTTAACCTATAAAATCTGAGTCTAATATGCTGCATATTTAAAATGTTTCCATCAAGTGATCCCTGTCCCAAAATCACAGTGCCTTTTCCCAGTCTGTCAAGACACTGATTTACATTTGGGTATCTACTAGGCTGTGTAAACTTCCCTCTGTGCCACACTTTTATGAGATCAGGGACAAGATGTATGGATATATTTATCTTATGCCCAGGACATATTAGCACTCATACATGATGGATGAAAAATAAATGCACTGATGAATAAAGCAACGGCCTGGTAACTCTACGCTGAACTTCTACATGGGGAATAAGATCAAGTTCCAGAGACCAAGATCCATGTTCCAAGACACCCACCAGATACCCAAAGCCATACACAGTACCAAAATCCATATATACTATGTTTTTTCCTATATATACATACCTATAATAAAATTTAACTTATAAATTTGGCATAATAAGAGATTAACAATAACTAAAAACACAGGCAGTTATACTGATATAAGTTATTTAAAAATCTTATGAACTATTTCTGGAAATTTCCATTTAGTATTTTTGGATTGGTTTACTACATGTAATGAAATTACAGAAAAAACATCACAGATAATAAGGGACTACTATATACAGTTAGATTACAGCTTTTTTGTTTGTTCTGATTTTGTTCATGAATTTGTTTTGGTTTGAATAAACGATCCTTGACCATAACTGTATTAAACTGAAAATTCCTTAAGTTTGGGAGGGAAAATTCTGCAGAATTGAAACCTACCTAACTGTACCCAGATTTCACCTGGCAGAAGCAGAAGTCAAAGACATTCTCCTGTGCCGCCCTCCTCTTGAGAAGACATCTAAAATTAGCTACTCACAGAGTGTCCTGCAGCACCCCAGATGCCCACAGAGCTCTACTTCATCAAAACACCATGACCAGCCATGATGTTTCCTTCTGGGAAGCAAACATAGCTTCTGCATCCCTTCTTCAAATGCCACGGGAACATGTCCTCTAACTACACCATCAGCAGCTCCCTATGTGACCCTGGGCTGAAGATTACTGGCAATGTTCTCGAACTAGCCCTTACTAGTTTTGAGCATTTTTTTTGATAATTTTGGCCAGAAGATTTTCTTGCCAGAGAAATTCTGAAAGAGTCAACCCTTCCTGAGAAAGGGACACTCTGAGGCACACTCACAGTCCTAACTTCCAGGCAAATTCAGCCTTGAGCTACTCTTGCTCCAAACGCACAGGTAGCCGGTAGTCCCAGTATGTCTGCTAGGATAAGAGAGGGGTACTGTATACCAGCTAGAGAGGCGACTCAACTCCTGAGCACTGTTAGCAGGTTATTACACCCTGACCCCTCCCCAGTGGTGAACAGCTCTCTCCTGGCACATGTGTGGGAGACAGAACTGTACGGTCACCTGGGGTTTATAAGTCAGGCCTGCTGGACAACTTGACATTAGCAATGATCAGTATTGGTGGGAAAGTGCAGCCTGTCTCTGGAGGGAAAGAGGAAAAATTTGAGAGGTGAGACTGAATGAAGGAAGTAAGAAAATGAAAAGTGGATAGAGAAAGAAAAGAGTCCTCAACACTGATTAGCTTTCATTTCTGGTTTTGTCCCTCACCCATAATTTAGACTGTAGAGGCACTCCCCACCTAAACATGGGAAAATACCTACAAAGTCACAACCAGAGTACTTTACGAACTATCACATTCAAAAGCTGCCTTGTAACTCACGGATGAGCCTTGCTGTTTCCTACCAACACACATGATAATAGTACTTCAGCGCTGTTGACATTTCTAGTCAATGCTTTCATATATACCACTTCATCATGTCCTCACGACAATCTTTTGGGACACACAGAATATGAGTATCTTTCTTTTAACAATGAGGAAACTAGGATTCGGAGAAATATTTTCAAACAAGATCATATAGCCATGGCAGAAAAAGGAATAAAACCCAGATTTCCTGGCTAGAGTTGGCCCAGTCTATATGGTATTTAGATACAGAAAGGGGAACATACTTAAATCTACACAGGAGCCCTCAAGGAATGACTGAGCCCTCAAGATGTAGTCTTCAGTTTCTGTCATTTACTTCTTTCCCTGGCCTAGACCACAAAGGTACCTGTGAAATTGCTTGTTAAGGGGAAGGGGAAGATGAGGCAGAGCAGCACTCTCTTCTCCAGCCCTCACCTCTAACACTGATGGCTTTATCAGAGTAGATAATTTGTCACCTTGAAGGGCTCAAAGATAACTTCATTATCAAGGTCCTGACAAAAGTCAGATGGGGTATTGCAAGAGAAAACACTGGGGCTCCATCTAACACGAGCTTTACAAGACGGGAGGCCAGAGAAGCACCCTGTATAGAAGACTGTTGAATGCTACAATAGAACCTCTGTGTTGTGACCCTGATCAGAGAGCTACTGTGTTGGTTGGGGAGGAGGCCAAAACCTTCATCCTTCCCTCTTCCCCATCTCCAGAGCAATGAGCACATATTCACTAAATATAAAATGGGTATATTTAATGTCATTGTTGCTACTCACATTCATGTGTGTGTGTGTGTATTTAATATCACATAAAAGTGGCGCCAGAGAAAAACACAGGATAAGTTACTGTTCAGGTACATTCAGCATATTCAGCAATATTGCAGATAGAGTTATTTTTATAAAAATTACGTATAATGTACTGTAGACATTACCAAGCTATCTCCCAGTGATACTACCAGGTGTTTAATGCCAGGGACTAGGTCACTGCTATGTGTGCCGTGCTGCCTTGGAATTAGCAGACTGAGATCTTGCAAGAGTTGGAATAACCAGACTTCAGTTATTTACACAGTCAAGGACCTGTTTGCCTGCAGACCCCAGTTTCTACACCTCCAACGTGGCTGGATTCTGTTTCCGGCTAGCATTTAGCGAGCCCCTTATACCCTGTCTCTTTACTCCACATATCTGCAGAGCACAGCAAGCCATAAGCCTCCGCTCTGAGTAACTGCTCGCCACCTCCCCTCGGGCAGCCCCACCCACAGCGCTTCAGTGGACGGGAGAAAGCTGACTCTGCAAGATGCAGCACCTGCCTACTCGCTCTAGCCTCCCTCCTCCCTCTTTCTTTCCACTTTCCCCCCCACACCTGTCTCCAGGCCTCGGCTTCCCGGGTCACAGTGGGAAACTCCCACCCACCAGCTGGGTTGGTTTTATTTTTGAGAAAAGAGAACAGCTGGGTGATTTTAAAGATGGAACTTGAGATCCACTTAACTAGTCAACTCCAGTTGTCAGGCCCCGGAGCTGCATTTAAGGACAGGAGTTGTGGATGTGACACGAAAGCAAAGAGACCCAGATGCTTTGTCCTCCCCCAGCAGGAGAGACTGCATACTTTATGAGATTTTTCCAAAGAACTTCTGTTGGGTTGCTTTGGTCTTATTCTTCTTTTTATAATAGGTATTCACTGGTGTCTGGTTTTTCGAGCCTTTTGGCTTATGGAAGAAAGAGGGTCAGCAAGTTAACAAATTAAACATGTTCCAACTGGCCAGGCCATCAAAAGCCAATTTTGGACTCAACCTAACCCATCGTCAGATCCTGATAGCTATCTGAATGATAGAAAATCCTGTTCGAATTTATGAAATATTTTACAGCAGAGTAAAACAGATCTAACAGATCCATTTCTCATTAAAAAGGTCAATACTGGGAACTTATAATGCTGTATAGGTGTCTGATTCAGTTTCACAGGTCAAGCCTGACTAATCCTTTCTTCTGGTTGGGATGAATTCATTTCCCCTTAAAAAAATTCTTTTCCCACAAGCTGCCTGATTAGGTACTCTAAAACCTATGTTTTTACAAGACATTACTAAAATGTTGCTCAGACACAACTTATTCACCAAATAAAACTGAGAGAAAAAGTCTCACACCACAAATTAATATTTAGAAGCCGTATGTGAAATCTAAATCCTATTAAAAATTCAATCATGTCCTCCGCCAAAAAGCAAAATCAGAAAGAAGATTTGGAGGCATATCAATTCAAAGTTCACATATTCTGGGTCCATAAATGCTATAGTTGGAAAATAGAACTTACTTTTTCAGACTTTCCTTGAAGTCAGTAGAGTCAGATAAATAATGCTGTATGGTACAAAGATCACTAAGCCTGAGTCAGAACTGGGTCTATTTTCAGTATATCTCTTGTTCATTGTGTGACAACACGGGGAAAAGTCCCTTCCCCTTGCTGGGCCCTAATTACTTCATCTATCATGTAAAGGTTTTAAACTTGTCTTTTTGATTACATCCAACAGTGTAACTCTTTGGCTCTAAATTTAAGTGTGTTAATTATGTAGACAGACTTGTAATGTCGGCCCAAAATATTTAGGTCTCTATTCCCAAAGTCACATTCAGTTCCTTACCCCCAAAGTCATCTTTCAGGATGTTTGATTGTCTCTCATTTTAGAGTCCTGGTTTCAGAACTGTGTATATCACCCTTTAGCCACTTTCTGTACTTTTCAGTATTTCCTAGTAGGGGGAATTATTATAATAAAACAGAATTATCTATGAGTTCCTCAAATATCTCCATTTTTCCTTCTGTACCTTGGAGAATTCCATGCCTCCCAGCCACTAGAATTAGGCATGTACTGATACAAATTCCCTGTAATGAATGTTATCACTATGTATATCTAAAATATACCATTAAAATAATTTTAAAAAAAAAATTTAAAAATACAAATCAATAATACAATATATACATATGTGAACATGTAAAAAAAAGAATTAGGCATGATCTTTAAACATACCAATGAAATGCAAGAAATAATAACAGATCTGGCCTGTAGTTCTCTACAGTTTCCCCTCTGCCACAACTATTATGTGATACACAGTGGTTACTTCTTTGCCCTGAGTCCAGAAACGCATAGAGCAGGGCCCTCAATTAGCAATCAACTTTGAACAGGAGTATGAAACCAACATGTGTTCAGTGAAGCCACTGAGATTTGATTGATACACCTCCACTTTAAAAAATCCAAACTATCATTTGGGAAGGCTGGTAAAATAAGCAGAATAAGGTAAAGGGAAGAAGTATATACTTTATCTGTCTGTAACAGAAATATTGGGTCATTAAGTAATTGTGTTATGGTGTTTCTTTGTATTTGCCTAATAACAACATGAATGGAGTTTTCGAGTGTTGCAAAATGAAGTATCAGAGATATATCAGAGGCTGAGGGTTGAGTCAAGAAAGAAAATGCAGAAAAACCAAATCATAAAAACACAATAGCTGAGTCACAAAAGCATGTTTATGTATAATGGAACTAATTCTAAATGCGCAAGAGGAAAATTATACAGGCAGTCCCAGTCTGAATGTTAAGAACAAAAACAAAAAACAAAACAAAACCCCAAAAAGCAACACACGCACACACACACACACACACACACAAATCCACCAAGAGTTTGCTTCACTATCACATTCTGGATGGTTTGCAGCTTTGTCCTGCTTTAGTAAAGTGGTCATAATTTTTGGTTCCTTTCTGTCAGCTGTAACCCACTGAGCAGTCTTGGGAAGCAGCCATCCATAAAACCAGATGAAAGGGGGCAAGTCAAACTCATCAGGAGATATCTTGATCACTAACCTAAATATTTTTTATCCTTACTTTGAGTTTCTTAACAATGAAACTGCATTAATTTCCCCCCAACAGTGCAAAAAACATTAATTGTTGTAAGTTAAGCAAAGAAATGCCATTAATTCCTAATGTCCAAACAGGGGCAGCAAGAAGATGTAGAGGTACAGCTTTTGTTCTGTTGTGTGTATGTGTTTAAACCAAAGAAACTCAGGATCAAGGACAATGCACAAAGAAAGGCATGGGCTGCTTCTGTCAACAACTTCCTAGGTGCCATCTTCTTACATCTGTGGTCCACTTAACATTTATCAGCCTGTGGATCCTTCAGAACTACGAACGGGGTTTTGATACAATTTGCAGGAAGAAAAAACTTGGGGAAGGTGTATAACTGATATCTTTGCATCAGACAAATGTAATTGGTATCAAGTTCCACGGCCTATAAAATAAGGTCATATTAACTGAATTGCAGATTTATCCATCTGCTTCCATTGCAGACTTGAAGATGTGGGGCTGTTACGCTGTGGATTTTCCCATTCTTAAAGACTTGTTCTTGTGAACCAGATAATGAGGCCACTGCTAGAGCTATGGCTAGAAAACTTAGCTACATATTAAAATCACCCAGGGAGGCTTTGAAACCCTTACTACCTGTGCCACACCTCAAACCAATTACTGCTGCATTTATGGGAGTGTGACCCAGGCATCAGTACGGTTTACACTGTTTAATTCTGTTCCCCACCAGGTAGTTATTTAAAAATATGATTCTGGGTCCTCTCCCCAGAGATCTTGATTTAATTGGTGCTGGGAAAGTGGGAACAGTCTGAGAATCCAGATTTTTAAAAAGCTCTCCAGGTGATTTTAATGTGCAACCGCATTTGAGAACCATTCCTATAGAGGAGCCATTATATCTATGCAGGCCAGTGCCACAGTTGTCTGTTTGTACCACTGAAAATTCTAAAAGGTTCACCATCACTGTTACAGAATATAAGAAAAGTTGGAAGTGTTGTCTAATCCTTGCTCCTGGAAGATAAGTAGTAAAAGGACTTTGGAGGTTATTTTTTAAAGTATTTAGATAAATTCATTGAATTTGCCTTTCCAAACCTTTACCAATGTATAAGCATGAGGCAAACAGTAGGCCCTGGGGGACATAAAATACAGAAAACTAGTCTTACAGCATAGAATCAGCTCAAACATTACAATAATGTATAATAAATATGGTAGAACAACAAGAACTCACATACATTTTTGGTGGATAAAATGGCACATCAATTCTGGAAAAACAGTTGTTTGGTACTTACAAAATTAAACCTAAACTTCCATATGATTCGGCAATTCTATTCTTAGGTATTTACTCAGAAGAAATAAAGACACAGACCATATTGTGAATGATTATAGCAACTTTGTATATAATCGCCAAAAACTGGAAATAACTAGCATGTCCATTTTCTATTATTGTGTAATGAGTTAACACAAATTCAGTGGTTTAAAGAATAGACAATTTTATCTCAAAGTTTTTGTGCCTCAGGAATCTGGGTGTGACTCTGCTTCAGTTTTTTTATGTCCGCAGTCAAAGTGCTGGCTGGGCTGTGGTCTCATTTGAAGGCTAACATGGGGAAGATTTCACTTGCAGGCTCATTTAGATTGTTGGCAGAATTCATTCCCATGCTTCTATCTAAACTGACAATCCCAGGTCTTTACTGTCTGTTAGCAGGAGGGTGTATCCAGCTCCTAGAGGCCACCCTTAGGGCCTTGCTACGTGCACTTGCTCAACATGGCTGCTTACTGTAACAAGCCAGAAAAGTCCCTAAAACAGGCCTGCCAGTGGGGGGCGGAGAGGAACACAACCTTGGGAATGACATCATCTTTGCCATATTCTGTTTCTTTCAAACACTAATAGGAAGGAGATTGATTAAAAGCATGAACGATGGTGATGTACATAGGGGTCATCTTAGAGTCTATCCTACTATATATCCATCAACTAGGGATAAGCACACACATAAAACAATGAAATATGAAATACACACAATGAAATACCACTCATCGATAAAAAGAATAAACTACAAACATAGGCAAAACATGAATGATTTCTCAAATGTATCAAGTTAAATGGAAATATTCAAAATCAAAGAGTTATATTAGAAAATTATCTCATTCATATGATGTTAGATAAAAGACAATGCTACAAGGACAAACAAAAGGAATAGTGGTTGCCAGGGGCTCCCGGTATAAGTAAGATTGACTGCAAAGAGGCTATTATAACAGGCATAAGGAGCCTTTTCAAGTAACAGAAATACTCTATACATTGACTATGGTAGATAGTACACAAATATACGCATGGCTTAAAATTCATGGATCTGTGTATTCAAAAAGGTGAATTTTACTGCTTAGACACTGGACCTCATTAAACATGACTTCCAAAAATAAAAGAAGAGAGTGACAAAGAAGTTCTCAGCAGTTAGAAATCTGATTCCCAGCACACTGCCTAATAGAATTTCAATAAGACCAATACTAAAAGTTATATATGATTACTATTATAATGTATTTACTAACAGAAGAATTGCCTATGTTAGGTGAACTTCGAACACTGCTTTCATCACTGAAATCACATTATCTATGGACAGAGTTTTAAATTGCTTAAAATGGAAGGGTAGTGTTGATCCTCAGATTAGCTAAACTATTAAAGTAAAAGTTTTCAGTTATACTATAAAAAAGACACAAAGGGAAAAAAAATTCAGAAATAACTTCTCTGCACAAGTCATAATAAAGCTAAACAGAAAAGAGAAAGGCATTCTAACCCGTGTGCAGGCCTATATCCAACACAGCTTAGCACATTTTAGGTTGCAGCCTATGATGGAGACGGGCAGGAAAAACTTGTGGAGGCTTTACATTCCCAAAAGTCCACTCGGGTCATCATTCTGACCAAACACCCATTGGTACATCTCTGAATTTGTAGGTAATGTTGAGACCTTATTCCATCTCTACAAAACAAAATTGAAAGGAACTTTGTTACTTAATCAATCAAACCAAACCAAAGAGACCCATTGAAAGGTTAAAAATATGAGAGTAGCCAAAGATAATTTGTGTCTTAGGAAAGATCATACTTTAAACAGCATAGAGGATGGTCTTCAGGAAACAACACTAGAAGGAGGATAGTGAGGATGCTATTACACAATTCCAGAAAAGAAAAGATGAAACAAAGCAGCTGTGAAAGGATGAAAGAGGAAGAGTCTTTTTGCATCATTGTTGGGGAAGTAGATTCAACAATAGATGGCAAAAGACAGATGGTAAAAACTTGTACGTCTGTCTCAGGTAGCTTCCCGAGTACCCAATAAAGGACAAGGAGGGAGTGTAGAGATAAGGAATTTGCTTTTAGAGGTTCTAATAGGTTTCTGGTAGGCAGACAGATATGGCCCGGATTTCAGATGAGATTCTGGATATGGGAAAGTGGAGATGGTGGGTGAGTTCACCTATAAGAAGGTGAGCCGGCCATATTGAGTAGGTTTGGTATGTGGAATAAAGAAATGGAGTAACTGTGGACAAGAGGGACAATGCTGTGCTAGGAGTATTTTTATCATTTCCCTGAATGTTGCTGAGTTTCTTTTCTTTTGATGCTTTCTTCAAGAGAATGCAGAAGCACTAAGAAAAAATAGAGTGTAAGGTAAGATGTTACTCATATTCAAGTAGAGATATAAATTACTTTCCACTGTCAAAAAATAGAGTTACAATATAGGGCAGAGAGGATGGTGCTAACTTAGCAGAATGTCATGCTTGTCTGGTACAGGATGCTGAAGATATGCTCAAGTAATTAACACCAGGAAGTAATCTAAATATCTCACCGTTGATTTAAGTTTATCATTTGTTCTATTTTTCTGATAAGTAAAATTTACCATTGGTTCTATTTTTCTGGTTTTCTGTAGTACATGCTTGCCATGTGGGGCATCACTCAATTACTGGGGAGGAAAATGAGTCTCCTCAGAGATTTTCCAGCTGCACTCATCACACTGTGCCAGACAAGGACTTGAGCAGTCTTCCAGTTCGTTCCTTTGTCTCCAAGGGAGAAGGCAACTGTACAGGTATATGCAACGGAAATCAGTGGTCTGGAGAGTAGCCGCCAAATGATGACCTTGAGGACTCCTACAATGTCATGACATCAGCTGAGGACTGGGTGAGGTTGAACAAGCCCCTGACACTTGCTGCCCTCCTAGTGTATGTCTGTAAACAGTAGGGTTGCCTAACTTGATAATTAGTACGGTTCCTTTGGCATTTAAATTTTCATTACTTGTATTATTTTTAGTTGCTTTATTTCTGTAGGCCTGTAATATCTGTAAAATAATTGAAACAGAGGAAGTCTAGGGTCTCACTCAATTATACACAAATAACTTTTGGGTATGGGTAGGGGAGCTTTTATAATATTTAAACTAACAAAGTAGGGTATAATAAAATAATAGGAAGTAGCAAGTCATCTATATTTTATAATAAAAACAATCAACTGGGATTTGCTTTATCAGAATGATCCTACAGGAAAAACTGCTTCACCTACTTTGTAGTATTTTCTTTTTTTTTTTTTTAATTTTTTAACCAAGAACATGTATTGGTACATTGTCCATATATTGATCACATTTAACATGTTTGTTTTGTACCTGTACATGGTGTCTCTTGGTTCTCACCCCCTACCCTCCCCTCCCTTCTGTTTGAAATTTATAGATATTATATTACATTCACTTAACCATAATGTTACAGGCATGGGCTGCTCTGGTTGGATATTTCTATTATTCAGATTTGTTATGGTTTGTATCTAGATGTCCCCCCAAAGCCTCATGTGGTCATAGGTGGGGTTGGATCTTGGGTGTGTTATTACTAAATCAGTCCACTGATTGGTTTGGCGTGGTTCTGCTGGGATCAAGGATGTGACACTAGGATTAAGGGTATTAGGATTAAAGGTGGAAGTGTTGCCCTCCCTAAAGCCAGGTAGCCTGGATAAAATATAAGGGACAGAAAGAGGGTTGCATGCCCCCTTGCTTACCCTGTTGCTTACCTTGCTGCCTTCCGCCTGTCGGCCAGGCCACCCTGCCTTGGATCCAGCCAGCTGTGGACTGAAATCTCTACAAACTGTGAGCTAAATAAACCTTTCCTCCATTAACTTTGGATGTTGGGTATTTTGTCTCAACAATGAGAGATAAGTGACTAAAACAAATTACACTGCGAGCTAATCTATGAATTAGAATTCAATAAAATTAACACCAAGCCAAACATAATAGAAACATTACAAGAATACAGAAGAGTAGGATTCTTGTAAGAGTCTTCAAGATGCAAAAAACAGGATTGATCTATCAATAAATACTTGTTGGATGTTTATTACATGTATATCTCCAAATTGTTACAGGATTTAAATTTGCTAATTTGGACTTAAAGGAAGTTTTAATATATTTTGGTTTTTAAATTGAGACCATTCTTGTATCTACAAGGGAAGTTAAATGTTTTGTTGTCAGGAAGTACCATAAGCAGCAAAAATCTCCTTGCATTTAGGTTATTTTTTGATAATATATTAGGCATTTGAAGTTTCTGCTTCAAAAGAAGTCTTTTTAGAAAAAAATTATAAACAAAACAAATCAAGCATTTCAAATTTCAAATTTCTCCTTGGACACATTCTCCTAAGCAAAGCGTTTTGGGTGGTTCTCTCCGGGTTGGCCTCATTCTTTAGGGCTGTGCTGACATTTGCTGTTCACAAAGCAAGAAAGTTTCTTTTACCATCTTGTTTTGCTGCTTCCTATCAAATGATCATGTCTTGCATTAGCCAATGCCCATGCAAGTGACAACTGACACTAAGTAACCACACTGATGTCACCTACCAGGCTCCTGGTAGCACCCCAAAGGAAAGGTTCCTAAAGTGGTCCTCTGAGCTCTCAGAAATGGCTTAATATTGTTCTTCCACACTGCCCTGCTGGCGATTTCCCCAGTAGAAAGTAGGACTCTCCACCTCCACCACTGGGCAAGATGTATGAGGACTCTGGTGGCTGGAGAGCCTGTCCCACCTGGCTGGCCCATTCCAGTTCAGCCTCATTCTGCATAAGGCTGAGCTTCTCTTCCATCACAAAAAAAAAAAAAAAAATTAGTGCTGGGAGAAGCACTTGGGGCAAGAGTCATGTCTCTGAAGAGCTGTGCAAAATTTTACATTCCTGCTTTTAAAAATTTGAATCCTTACTGCATAACTGAACAATAGTTAGCTATGTGTTAAGGATTCATGAGAGTTACAATACTTAGTACACAGCTAAATAAATACCAGTATAATCATTTCATTTTGCTAGGAGGGAAGGCCTTTCCTTCAAAGGGACACTATTCTTTGACCGTGAAAACATTTGGGCAGAGAATGCAACGTGGTTGAAGAGAGGAGGAGCCATGGTTGGATTTGCTCCATGAAAATTCATCAAAAACCCAAGTAAAAGAAAATCCTTTGTTTCCATTTTGATTCCATTTTTTCCTTCCATTTCTTATTTCTCTTGTCCCAAAACTTTTGTAAATAAGGAGGTAGGGGGGGAGAGGGGGGAAGGGAGAGGAGGGGAATGGGAAAAAAGAAGCAACAAGATATATCATGTACAGGTACAAATACCCTGTGATGAATGTTATCACTATGTACATCTAAAATGTACCATTAAAATAAAAACAAAACAGAACAACAAAAAAAGAAATCAACCAATAACAAATCCTGGTGGGGCTGTGCAAAAGAAGGAACACTTCTCCACTGTTGGTGGGAATGTAGACTGGTCCAACCATTGTGGAAATCCGTGTGGAGATTCCTCAAAAACTGCAACTAGAGGTTCCATTTGACCCAGCTATTCCTCTGCTTGGTATCTTCCCAGAAGAATTAAAATCATCATACCATAGTGATATATGTACAACCACGTTTATAGCTACACAGTTTGTAATAGCTAAGTCTTGGAAACAACTCAAATGCCCAACAACTAATGAATGGCTAAAGACGATGTGGTTTTTCAATACAATGGAGTATTACTCCGCCATAAAAAAAGATAAACTTGAGGTATTTTTAGGTAAAGGGATGTACCTTGAGAACATACTCTCAAGTGAAATAAATCAGACACACATAAGTACATATTGAATTGTTTCTCTGGTAATGAGAAACCATAAGCATAAATAAGGAGAAAAAAGTATAATAGATACTAAGTAAAAAAAAAAGATAATATTCAATAGGGAGGAAAATTAGAAAGGCAGGAGGGGGAAGAGAAGGAAGGGTAAAAGAAAAGAAAGGGAAAAGGGGAAAAATGTAAATAAAGCTACTGTAAATAGGGAAGGGAGAGGGAGTAGAAGGGAGAGGTGGGGAAGAAGGAGGGGGTAACAAGGAGGGGGGAAAACAAGATGTATTACGTACAGGTACTAATTAACTACAATGAATGTGATCGCTATGCATACAATGTACCAATACATGTTCTTGGAAATAAAAAATAAATAAATAAATAAATAAAATAAAATAAATCGCAACTTAAAAACAAAGAAAACATTTGAATCTCACAAATAAAAT
Organism: Hystrix cristata; assembly: GCA_004026905.1. Lineage (NCBI taxonomy): Eukaryota > Metazoa > Chordata > Mammalia > Rodentia > Hystricidae > Hystrix > Hystrix cristata. Next base: position 49,180 of record PVJO010006672.1, read on the forward strand.
TTTGTGGCATGTAGACCCCCCTACTTCTTAAAATTTAAATAATTAAAGCCCTGCTTTGGGGAAAGTATAAATGCTAACAAGCCTTTTCTAGAGATTATTCTAATAAACGATGCCATAGAAAGAAAGGGACTTGGACTCAAAAGACCTGGGTTTAATTTGCATTTCTACAGTATCTCTTGTTAAGTGTACATGTCAAGGAGTCTCATTCCACCTCTCTGGCACTGAATTTACCCAACTGTAAAATAGGGACATGGCTATTGTAAAAATGAATGCCAGGAACATACTAACACTTGGAATATTGACAGATCCTCCAAGAACCTGTGAAGCCTGTGGGAATTGTGAAACATTTCCTGACCAGCCTGGCTGCCGGCAAGCCACCAAGCCCTGATCTCACGCCACTCTTTGCCCCTACCTCTCACTTTGGAATACTTATCAAAACTTCATGTGACTCACCATCAATGAATGTGCTTGTGTGTGTGTACATGTGTGTGCATGCATGTGTATGCACACGTGTATGCACAATTCTCATTTTAACTGCACTGTGATCAGTTCGATTCTTTTTTTCTTTTTTGTTCTTGCTGTGTATTTCCCACAGCACCAAGTGCAATCCTTGCACCGTGAGCAGGCGCTCAATAAAGACTAACTGGTTGATTGATTAAACTTGTATTTTAACACTATCTCAGCACCTTTCAGAATCAGAGAAACACTTATGTAAACACTAAAGTCATTTGCCCAGCACATCTAAGTTTTAAGGGAGCTTTGCTTCTACAGTAAGAAACTGGACCTGGTAAGAACAACACTTTGGTCCACTTTCTGGTTTGTCACATTCTGAGTGATCTTGGGCAAGTTCCTCAAATGGAAGCAATGTCATACTGTTATCAGATGGGTTCTGATATTGCTGGGTTCTTTCCCTCCTCAAGCAAAGAATTGAATGAGGGGGACAAAAAGTAGTTCTAAAGTTTTATTTAAAGTATAGAGAAAAGAAGAAATGGAAAGTTGAGCATAACAGTAGATACAGCAAAATGAGGACCGGGCCTATAAGGCACAGTAGGGGTTACCACGAGACAGGCATGGTAGCAGTGGTGCTGGGGACGCAGCCATCGTCTTCCATGGGAGAGAAAAGGAGAGCTCCTTCCCGGTGGCGCGGTAGAGAAAAAAAAGAGCTTGCTTCAGGCGTTGCTAGTATTTATCGAATGGAATTCCCATGGAATCTCGCGAGAACTTCCTGCAGTCCATGTGAGGACTGGTGCTTGAAAATCACGCCTCAGGCTGACGTCACTTCCAGGCCACTCCCCCAGGTCACGGTCCCTTGCCAGCCAGCCTTAGCCACGCCCTAATCCTATTTCAATACCATCGCAGGACAGACAGAAGAATTAAATAGGATGACCTATTGGAAAGATTTACTATGCCATGGGCATAAATAATTATGAGATTCTATGAAAAATTGACAGCATAAAATATGTAAGTACTGAAAGAAGTTGCTTGCAATTACTCATTGGCAGCAGAATTTTAAGTAAGACATTTCACTGATACACAGATTGATGTTGCCCCATTTAAATGAGTGTATGCTACATAATTTGCCCAGGAGCATTAGAGAGAAATTTTGGAATGTGGGATGCCCTGAAACTACTGGTACACATAAGCAACAAATCCTCAAAAGTACCCAGGGCCCTCAAATATTGGCACGAAGGCAGGTAGTCAGGCTGCACAAGATAGACAATCAAGAGAGCTGCCAAGAATGCTAACTGGCTGCCAACAAAAATCTTCCCTTCCAGAGATAACCTTAGGCACACACATAATAAATAGGGAATCAAGTTATTGTCTTAAAAGCAATCTTTAGTATTGGAGAATTCCAAAAAATAAAATATTTGAGTTGAAAAGGCAAGAAAATGTAACACGTGTTGACTGCCTTCTCCCTATTGATCATTGCACTAGATATATAAAATATTTCCTTATTTGATTTCTTATTTTACGGTAGAAGAACTTAGAGTTAACAAGACATTCCTGGTATCAGTAAGAGTTAATTATAGGGCCAGGACTGGAATGCAGAGACTACTAAAGAAGTCTTGGGTTCTCATGGTTTTAACTGTAATCTCTTATTCATCAAGTAGGAAAGCCCTGTTTGGGTAATTCCTGCCAAATCAGTATAGAAAAGAGATAGTCCTACTGTATCAGTCAGTGATCACTAGAGAAGCAGATTTAACATAAGACATATAACACAAAGGATTACAAGGTAGTCTTACAATGGCCATCCTCAGTATGAAATGTGAATGGTGTGAAAGAGTACAAAAGGGCTCTCTGTACACTGCAGAACTGAAGGATACAGTCAAAGATCAAAGGCCTGGAGGTCACTGCACAGTGCCGTGGGACTCCGTATCTGAAGGCCAGAGAGTCTGCACTGGAAGGCCGAAAGGTCTGTATGGGAAGATTGAAGGGTCTGTGCTGGAAGGTGAAGAATCACTGGGAACCAGGAGACAAACATCCTAGCCAATGGTGAAGACTGAGCACCTCTGAAGAAACAGAAGTGAGCCTCCTTTCTTCATTCTCCTTTGTAGTCATTCAGGCGACAAGCCTATTGACTGGTGCCACTCACTCCCTGGGTGGGTCTTCTCTTTTCTGTACATCCCCCTTCAGCCACACCCAGGACTATGCTAATCCAATTAGTTGGGCATTTCTTACTCAAATTGACACAACAGTCAACTATTGTACCCACCTTCCTCAACCTGGCGAAAGCATCCTGAAAAGGTGGAAGTATGACTTATACCACCGCTTCTGACCTCTGTTAAAAGATGCTACAGAACACCTGATACAACTTTAAAATATAAGAGGCAATAAAAATAGTCTGAAGGAACAAAGAGAACATCTAACCAAATTCCTTCCTTTTTTTACTGGATGAAATTGAGTCTCAGCAAAGCTAAATAATTTGACTCAAGTCACACAAGAAGACAGTAGTAGATGTGAGCACTATCCTGGGCCACCCATAGTCCAGGGCATGTTGGGTAAGAGACCAGGAGCTCTATTTTTTTCTGTTGCCATTTATATTATTGGCACTCAGTACAAGAGTGACTCTAAAAATAAACATGAGGATGTGGAGGACTCATTAAATTTGAGGTGAATGGGCCTTATTGCATTGTGTTTGGTTTGGTAGGTCTGGATGGGGGCCCCAGATCACCAGTGGTACTAATATTGCTGCTCCACAAAGCACATTTTCCAAATTGGTTTTGTGGAATTAATTCTTACTTCAGTGCTTTATCTTTTTACTTTAGAACCAAAGTTTCTCTTTCTAACCCACTGGGAAGAAGTACACATATAAGTTCTGATCAGGTTTTAGGGAACCACAAGTATAGAAAGAAATATCCCTGGAAAAGTGCAATAATCATTTGCTGGGAAACTTTTGAACAACCTGTGCAAACCACAACAGGCCCTTGAAGCCAATGGGGTCTTTAATTTTGTCTCTTCCTTATTTTTTTCAGAGCAGCCTTCAGCAATCTGTTAGAGGACTGTTCACAGCCTCATTCATGTCAGGACATACCTAGAAAAGGATAACGTCTCTATCACACTAGAGTAAAAATAGAGGCTCCACATGGCCAGAAGTAGGCTGCCAGAATGTGTGCATATACCAAGACCCGCAGGCTCCTAGCTGGCCACGTGGCAATAGTGATAAAGGTCTTCTCCTACCTGAACTGGCTCATGGAACATGGTTGAGAAACTCTGTTACAGAATTACAGCTAAAAGGCACATTTAAAGCTTTGCTACTAAGATGAGACCTGCTAAACAAAATGCCCACCATCTTTTTAAGGATTGCAATGAAATCCCAATTACCAAAAGTAGAACACAAACGTCTTAAGAGAAAAAAAAAAAAAAAAAGTTACTTCAAATGATAAACATCTTGACTAAACACTAAGGAGACTAGAACTCCGGATTCCATTTCAGTTCTTAGTTTCTGAATCTTAGGGTACATGTGAGAATAATTTTATTTGACTTATTTTTTAACATTAAAATCCCCTTGTTGCTGGTTTCCTCCAGGATGCCTGTCTCTCTCCATTCCATTCCATGCCCTAATTCATCCGTAATGGTGATGTGATGATTTAAAAATCAGATGAACTATTATCTCTAGAATTTTCCTCTAGGTCCATAACACTCCATTTTGCAAGTTTTGATGTCCAGGCTGCCCAATGACAACTATATTTCAGCACTATTGCTTTATCCTAAAATGTATCTGAGTTTGTAGCTGTGAAAACTTTCTTAAATATGTCTTAAAGTTGATGAAACATGAAAATTCCATTTAATATTACTAACAGCTCATGAAGAAGCCAGGTCCCCGTGTTTCAGAGTAACCACACTTCACGGAACAGCACCTTTCCTCAACATAAGACAGCTTCATCACAGGACTAAGAGAGCCCTCTTTGCAGTCTACTTTGGAAGGAAAGTCTTCTTTTGAGTTTCTGAACTGGAGAAAGCCCTGTCTTGAAATCCTGACCTAACCTTTTCAGCAGGTGCCTCTAGAATAATCCCCGCCACTGGTGACTCTAATCCACTTCTTTGGAAATCCATAGGACTCAGCAAGACATGCATGTGAACAGTATTAGACTTACTTTTCTATGTCATATATTCACACATCATACTCTAGATCATATAGTCACACGTCATTCGCCTAGATTGCCTATAAAACTCTTCCACCCCAACAAGACTTCCAACAGGACTCTTAGCCAAGAGCCACGATGGACATCACCTGGGACATCACCTTCTAGGAGGAGGGAAATGCAGCCTGCTAGGCCTCTTCCTTCATATCAGTTCGACATGTACTTTGTCTACGAAGTACTTTTCATATTTTCATCATTCATTTTTATATTATAATTGGCAAAAACATACTTACAGGAGACAACATAACTTTGATAATATGTACACATCATTCAATGACTACATCAAGCTGAGTAACATATCCATTACTTCATATATTCTTGTGGTGAGAACATTTAAAATCTACTCTTAGCAATTTTCAAGTATACCATAAATTGTCACTAACTATAGTCACCATGTTGCATAGATTTCCTGAATTTATTCCTACTAACTAAAATTTTGTATCTTTTAACTACCACCTAATCCAGTAATTCTACTTCTGGGTATATATTCAAAAGAAATGAAACGAAATTAGTATGTCAAAGAGATATCTGCATTCGCATGTTTGTTGCAGCATTATCTACAACAGCAAAGATATGAAAACAACCAAATATTCATCAGTGAAAGAATGGCTAAAGACATACGGTGTATATACACCATAGGAAACTACTAAGCTTCTAGAAAAGAAATACTGTCATCAATGAAAACATGGATTAATTTGGAGAACATTATGTTAAGTAAAATAAGCCAGATACAGAAATCTGAGTACTACGTGATGTCACTTATTGTGGAATCCCACACTCTTAAAGCTGGGATATTTAGCATGAAGATTACAGTTTATTACAGCAGAGACCGGTAGCCTGCCCTTCAAAAAGCTGATGCTTCGGTCCAAGACATAAAACTTGGACACATGAAATAATGAAGGAGGAATATGAGATGCAGATAAATCTCAAATCTCTAATCAAAGTTAAGACATATTACCAATGTCAAACGGAACATGCAGTCAGTACTTGTGGGAGTTATCAGGCTGGAGTTATCAGGAATTATTTTACGGAGAATATGAACATAAGTTTTCTCCTGAAGGATGCATGAAACTGAGTTACACAGAACAGCACAAAGTACGCATGAACAAAGTTGCAGAGATGGGGACATAAACAGGCATGTACAGACAGAATTTGGTGGACTACAAATAGATGATTAAGCTCAAAGTTGTCAAAAATCAGAACAATTGCACAAAAGTAAAAGTTTAACCTGAACATTATTCCGCAAACAGAAGATTCTGTATTATCCTGACTGGAAGAGTTGCAAGGCTATGAAGTAAAACTTTGAAATATAAGTGTCATAAAAACACAAGAGTTCTGGATGAGGCACAGACAAAAGCAGGTGAGGTAACAAAACGCCTGAATGAAAATGCTGTCTACAACCAGATGCAATTACTTTTAATTGTATATGCCTGAACACATTTAATTTAAACCCATGGATGCTAGTTCTTGTGGCATTCATAGCCAGGCATCTCTTCTACATAAACCTACGTTAGGCCCTTACTAGGGAATTAAAGGACTAGAAGTTGCAACCTTCAGGCAAAATGCCTTCATGCCAGGAATCCCTTATTACAAAATAGTCATAGTTTTGTTAAATGACTCTAATATGGGTACTTAAGCTTGGTGTCGGCAACTGGGAGAAATTTTCCCCCAGAAAAATTTGTCTGAAGATATTCCAATTATCGCACTAGAAAGGGAGTTACTACTGGCATCTAGTCGGAATAGAGGCCAGAGATGCCACGAAAGGTTTATACCACACAGGACAGCCCCTATAGCAAAGAGTTACTGAGCCCACAGTATCAGTAATGCCAAGCTAAAGAGATTCCTAATTCTCACCAATTTACGCACTAAAACCCACCCACCTTAAAATTGCAACCTTCTCCTGTTGCCCTGTTTTAGCTATTTTAAGAAATCTCTAAGCAGTTGTCTCTTGTCTCGAATGTTTTTTCCCTGGATGAGTATAAGAAATTAGACATCTGACAAAGTATGACTTTAAAAACAAGAGCGAATTATCTAACTTAAAAAGCCTAGATATAAATATAGCCAGGGTTGCTTAACTCAGAAGTTTAGTGCACTAAGTTTCCAGATAAGCTTCCGACTCTGTGTGTGTGTGTGTATGTGGTATTGCTCTCCATTAAAGATCACTTTGCAAACTAGAAAATAAATGTCTTTCTCCAGAAGATACTCATTTCCTAATTCCTAGAACCTCTGAATATTAACCTTATATCAAAATGGTGTTTGTGGGTGCGATTTATTAAACTAAGGATCTTGAAATGAGAAGAATACCCTGGATTTTTCTGGGTGGGCTTAAATGTAAGTACATGTCCTAATAAGAGAAAGTCAAAGGTACCTTTGACAACACACAGAGGTGGAGAAATGAACACACAGCAGAGACACTTGTAAGTGCTGGCCTAAAAGATTGGAGTGATGCTGCCATAAACCCAGAAATGTCAGCAGCCACCAGAAGCTGGAAGAAACAAGTAAGAGACAAAGACTTTCCCCAAAAGTCTTCAGAGGAAGCATGGCTTTGCTAACACATTGATTTTGCCCCACTGGTATTAACGTTAGACCTTTCATCTACCAGAATTGAGATAGAATAAATTGCTATTGTTCTAGGACTCCAAATTTACATTAATTCGCTACAACAGCCACAAGAAATTAGGACAGTCACAGGATGCCTCAAACAGATCCAGGACACTCTATGTACACCTAATTCAAGGAGAGAAAAATATTTCCACGTATTAGTAACAACCTTTCTTAAACAAGAGAGGAAAATCTTTCCCAGCAGCCTCTAATAAAGTTCTCCAGAGGTGCTGAAGGTCAGAATTATATCACTCATGCACAACAAAATTAGTCACAAGAAAAGGAAAACAAGATGATCATGATCCTTTAGATCAACTTGGTGAACTCTCCAGGGCCCAGAGAAGGCTGCACTTTCCTGAGCACCTTGTTCTGTGTGTTCATAATGAGACTTGGTGGCCAAGGAAAAAGGGTCTGATGGTTGTTAGTAGGCACCAAGCAGCAGCTGCTCCTGGGGCTGCGCGCTGGTCCCAGCCTCCTCACTCTGCTCCAAAGAGCCCACTTGCCCTGGTGGTGCTGGTACCACAACTCTTCCCAGGAGCCAGTTGTTCTCACAGGGGTTGTCACTACAGCATGGGATTCTCCTAAATGTCCCTCCCTACTCTTAGCATCTCCATTCCAAGTACAGATGAGACCGTTCCACTTTTCACAATGGAGGAGACTGTTGTGCTGGACGTCACAGTCAAGAAATAAAGTTCTCAATCATGGGGAAGCTACAACCAGCAATTTATCACCAGAAGAGAGATGAATGGGAAATAAGATCAATATCTTATTTGGATTCACTTTTACTTATGTCTGTTTCCTACAGATTTAGATTTTCCCTGAAATTATTTTAGTAAAAGCAATCTAATCTATATTAAAGTAACTTGATTTATTCCCGAAGTTTCTTGTGTGCACCAGGGTTGAAGATTGCATCTCTCCCCTTCAAGCCTCTTCATAATGCTCCAAGTTTTCGCCCATAGCAACAGTATGGCATTAATAAAAGCCTGATATAAAATATTTCTCTGTTTTGATCCTGGTCTAGGGGTGGCCAGGTCTAGGTTGGAGGCTGGCCATTGTGCAACTCTGTTCCCCAATCCTATCTTCCCCTCAATTTTACTTTAAGGGCATTGAGGCTAGAGGGCCTTAGCCAAACACAGTACTGATTAAAGGTAACATGTCTATCGAATTGCAAAGTTGACCTGCATTTCTAAGTTGCCATGGCTTGGCTTCTGTGAAATCGTAGGAGCAGAAAAGTGACTTGTTTAGAAGGTGACAGATCACAAGCAAGAGGCTAAGACCCTGCCAATATCTGTAGTATACCTACAGATTTATTAATGTCCATCATAATAGTATAGGACTTTGACGTGTTAAAATAGTCTAGTAAACAGCCTTCCTGTGCTGAGAAAATTATTTTGAGCATCACATGATAATTAATGCCTCTTGGCAAATTTATCATTTTTTCACTCAATAAACATATTCTGAGCACCTCCTATGTTCAAAGTCCTGTGCCAGGCACTGAGATATGGAATCTCCACCCATGATGTGGAGAATCCTTTAGGAGTTCACAATCCATTGCAGGGTTTCTCCAACTTTTATATTTAAATTCTTGCTTGGTACACACTTTCATAGTAGAGAGAGTTGCATATCCCCAGCGAAGATTCTGTCAAGGGATAATTTCAGTAATTTGTTTTAGAAAAACTATAAGAATACTGAATTTTTAAAAATGTTTTGCCAAACTTCACCCTTCCAACTCCTACAGTGATTCTGATCAACACTCTCTGGGTGAGCTGGGTATGCTCCTTGTAAATCGATGGTCCAAATGAGTACATTAAATCTGTGGTACAAAAATGTAATTTTCTCCAAATTTGCATGCTCACTGGTATCCACAGGATGAGAAATCTGGCAGGGCACTCCCTCTAGGAGGTGATGGAGTACACGCTGTGCTCCTGCAGATCTGCACAGGCACACTTCCCATTGTGCTGACTCCCAGACACTGGGCTTTCTAACCACATCGCATTCAGTCAGAGATCCAGGAAGTGCAAATCCAGCCAGCCAAATGCAGCAGCAGCAGCTGAAACGGGTGCCATTAGTAAGGTCTTGGAACATTCTGTTGCCCACATCATGGGAAAGCATGTGTCATGGTAGAAAAAGCACAAGCTCTGGTGACATACAGGTCTGAGGTCATATTCTGCATCTGTCATGTACCGGCTATATTTTCTCAGATAAGTTGATGTCTGAGCTTTGCTTCCATCTTTTCATTTCTTCATGAAATGTGAATAATCTCATATTATCTATAGTTGAACCGACTGGGCAAAGGCCTTTGGTAGGTCCATCGTTGTTAATTTCAAGCAGAAATTTGGAAAGATCAGTGCAGTCAGCTTATGTACAGGAATTTTCCTTGCTGGCGCCTCTTGTCCAGTATTAGTCTCTCTGCCTCTCCCACCTGCTGTCCACTACACAAATGCTAGACATCCATTTCATTGAGCTTCTTGGGTGCCACAAGGGAAAAGGAAATCCAGCCTAACAATTTCCTTTCTCTTTCTTCCTTCTATATCAAGAAGACTGATTCCACAGATAACAGAATGCAACTCCACAAAGTTCTTTCACATGTGTTGTTTTTAAAGCACTGTCTGCTGGCCTCACCCCCAAAGTCTCTGATTCAGTGGGCCCAAGACTGAGATTTTTAAGAAATAGCCAAGAAAGGCAGATGCTGATAGTCTAGGGACCACACTTCGAGAAGCCCTGATATTCATCATCTCAAGTCTGCATTAAGAAAGCGAGTAGCTACTTACAACAACTACAGGCTGCCATGTGTGGATAGCACTGTACGGATTCCTTCCATTGTGTCTCTGGCTGAAGTTACTTCTTTAAATTTAAACAGCAAGAATTCTACTCAAGTAAAAATCTGTTGACTACTTCCAATAGCTTCAGTAGACACAATTGTCACTGTCATTTTACCTCAGATATTTTTCATTTAGATTGGTTCAGGGACAAGTAAACTTTTTCTTAAAAAGATACAGAGAAATATATTGGGGTTTATGAAACCTACAGTCCATTCCAACCTCTCCACTTGGATTTTGTTGAACAAAGCCACAGACACTGAGCAAAAGGCTTTGTCCACATTTCAATACAGTGTTAGGCCCACAGGCCATGGTTTGCCAACTCCTCTGATCACAATCACCATGGGCCCTGAGGAAGATACTGAGAAAGGGGTATAAATTCTATCTTGTGCAGGAGAGGCTGAGTAGGACCTAAAGGGCTGGGGGAGGAGGGGTCATTTTTGGATCACGAATAAATTGTTAAAGAAGAGAAAACAGCCCCTAAGGCAAGCAGTGCAGAGAAGTGTGGACAGATCTGAGATGAAACAGCCTCCTCAATTGAACGTCTGCTATGATGCGTGACATGGCACTCTAATTGAGCTCAAGCTCGAACTAAGAGAAGTAGGGGCGGAAAGAGTTAAACAGAAATAGAAGGCATCCATACTATTCTCCTAGACTCAGTTTCATGGCCCCGTTTTGGCATTTGTATCATCACTCCCCTGAACACTTGTGGATAGCAGGAGAATGTTAAACTCTCCTGTCTCCTCCTTACCCCAAATCACTCCTCTTCCTTATTCACACTGAGACCCTGACCTTCACCCCTTCGCTCTCAACATAATAGTCTCCTCACTCAGACAAACCCCAGACGCCATGTTACTCAGTTCCCTTTACAGGCCCTGCCCTGGTGCCTGGTACCAAAAAAAACCCCATTTTGAGTCCGTAATCTCAAAAATCATTGGAATTCAAAAGGTAATGTATGCAAACTGTATATAAGGGATGAGCAGACAAAGACTCAGTATCGAGAGCCATTTTATTGCACCTGAGTGCCCTCTCGATCACCGGCTAATAAATCAGACTCAAATTGGCTTCTGTGACCAAGTGGTTTCTTTATTCTGGCGACTGGGTGAGGCGGGGCTGGGACGGCCTGTGGGCCAGCTCGGACTTCCACTTCAATGTGACTCTTCCACCAAGGTCATGTTGAACATTCTGCTAGCCGAGTATTAAGATAATAGAAACTTAATCTGACTATGATATTTAAGGATGAGACTTGTCAGAGATCATTAGGGCTAAATAGGCCATAAGGGTAGAATGCTAATCCAATGGGACCATAACTTTATAAAACAGGGAGGGACAGACCTAAACGAGGACATTCCCACCTGACACCCTGCACTGCCTCTGCAGAGTCCCCCTCAGCAAGAAAGACCTCACCAGATGTCGCTGTCTAAACTTGAATTTCCCAGCCCTCATAACCATGTGCCAAATAAACCTTTATTTGTTAAAACTATTCTGTCTGTGGTATCCAGTTATGGCACAGAAAACAGACTGAGACCATCTCCTTCCCATGACCAGTGAGCTCATCTCTTCAGTGAAGAAACCACATGGTTCTCTTTCAGGTTTGTTTATATACACATTAAAGTGAAAGGAAGCCACACTCCCAGGGGCAGTACCCTGCCCCAGGTGACGGGAAATAAGGGTCACCTAGAATCTGATTGAAGAACTCAATTAGGTAGCCCTACCCGCCAGGACAGCAGGAGAAAGATGAGCCTGAAGCAAAGCAATTTGCAGTCCTCAGGAATCACTCTACTGCAACAAGGGCACTTACTAGCAAAGCACAGATAAGAAAACAAGCAAAATAAATACTGCTTTGAAATGCTAAAAAAGCCTAAAGGATGTCTTACTGAGATAGATAAAGAAACAAAAGAAAAGAATTACTTATTTGAGAACAGAAGGCTGCTCAGAGAATCGTTCTAGCCGTTTTAGAGAAAGTATTCCAGTTCCAAAACTGGCACAGAGCAGGGCAGCCCATTTAAGGACCACTAACCACTGGAGTCTTCAGCACAATGAGTGGGCACTCATTTCTGGGCTTCCTCTGCACTGAAGGAGGTCTACAATCCCCAAAGAAAGTCAAGCTTATCAGGAGTCCTCTAGATTAAATCTGGACTTTCAATATCTTTTCAGAGCCTTCACTTGGTTGAGGGTCTAGAGATCCCTGAGAGATTCAGATTTTAAAAAAAAAGAAAAAAACCTGCTAGAGAATGTTGTCAAATATGGTCACTCAATTCTGCAAGTTAGGGGCCAAATCCACCCCCAACTTTGCCCTGCTTCCAAGCCTTCTGCTGTCCCACCTGGCCTGGGGATAGAGGCACATGTGCAATACTTAATACAATATTCTAGCTTCATTTTTTTTTTTTATTTTTAACCAAGAATATGTATTGGTACATTGTACTATTATAGACAGCGAAGTAAGGCAGAAATATTATAGGCAGTCAGACAAGGCTGGGCCCTCAGTGGAGTCAATACACAAGAGGAGAATACGCTACAACTCTGGCTGGAGGCGCATCCATTGAAGGTCAGGACTCAACATAAGGCTGAGGGATAAACCATGAACTGAAGATCACACTCATCTGATCTGACAAATTCTAGGTCACCCAGGTGGGCAACCAAGACCTCCAGATCCACCCCATCCTGGAATGTCTTTATTCTTTCCATGTTCATTTGCTATATGACCTTCTTCTCCATTGGATCAATATTACCTAAGCGACTACACTGTTAATCATCATTTTGACACACATTGTACCCGTCTTGTGCTTTTGCTCCATAAAACTTCCCCTGAAAAGTGAGCTCGTTGGCAACCCACTCGGGTCCCCTCCTGTCTCTCAGCTTTCTTTCTCTCTCTTAGTAAATTTCCTACTCTTAACCTCCTTAGTTCCTTTAGAATTCATTCTTTGACTTCGGGGAACATGAACTCAGTGTAGCTGACATCTAGCAGGATGGGAGTTGTATTTTTTCCCCTATATCAGTACATATAATGATCACATTCATCACATTTATTTTGTACCTGTACAGGATGCATCATGGTCCTCCCCGCTCTTCTCTATCCCTCCCCTCTGTTCTCTCCATCCCTATTTACAGGAGGAGTACTAGAAAGAGAGAAGGGGAAAAAGCAGGAAGGGAAAAAAGGAAAGAAAGGGGAAAGGGAAATCATGGAGAAATGTGAATTTTAGCTTCATTTTAGATTTTCATTTTTAACTCAGTTAACTGACCTGAAGAGAATTATAATATTTCTCTGAAGAGAATTATAATATTTCTAATATAATCTAAACTGTCATTTATTGAGTGTGCCATACAGAGAATTTCAATTTTCTTTCAGATTAGTATTTGCCCACTGAATATTTAATGGAAAAGAGAAATTATTTTTTCCTTTCTTGATTACAAAAAGTTCAGACTGGTGCTGTGAGAAATTCACAAAGGCATTATTACCAAAATGCTCTTTTTGCCAAAATACTTAGTTGAATATTAACCCCAAACCAGAAAGGAATTCCTGACACCCTAAATGTTTGAGTTCTTAGCATGGAAAGATATACAGTTGATGTGTATGGTATTCTAAAAGCAGTTCGAGATAGAGTCTCTCAGGTAGAAATGCAGAAACTTGAGCAGTAATGAGGTAGGAGAATAGGGAGTAGCTGAAGGTGGCTGGGAGAGCAGGCGTAACCTGTTAATTATAAAATCCCAAACAGATTTGACTTCTTGAGAGAATGGCCTAGACCTGGTCAGCCTGAGGCGCGAGATTTCAATACCACCTCTCAGGACCCCGATGTAGAAATCATGGGTTTCCTTGAGATTTGGAAACTATAAAATGAGGAAGCCATGAGGAGCTGGTGCTGTCATATCTTTTATGATAGCCCATGCCACATCTCTCAGATGCGGTGCATATTTCTATTTTCCTTTTTTACTTCTTATTTGTTTGGCCCAAGCTTGCTCCCATTTTGCCTTTTTAAATAAACTTTGTCACTACTTTTGGTTTGTTTCATTCAATTCTTTGTTCGAGGTGAGAAGGACCTGGAATGATTTGGAATTTACTCTATAACACTAAGTTTGAGGAAAAACCATTCTCTCCTGTTTGCTGTCTCATTCTCTTCTATATTAAAGAGATTCTCATCTTAGAGGAATCTAAATCATAAATGTTTTGAGCAAATTACACTAAGCACAGGTGAAATTAATAATGACATCAATATGCTCCACTATATAGTCTTTTAAACTAAAAGAGAGTTGATTGGTGTAAGTTAAACATGAACACATTGTAGACAGATATACATACTTGTTAAGTGTTACCCACAAAAATTATATGTATATATAGTATAATTTATACGGTAACACATACAGGATAAAATGGCAAACTCTTCAACTCCATTATATAAACTAATCCAAAATAATCACAGTGAGGCAGGAAAGCCCCCGGGCCCAGGGCTCTGGGTTCTGGGAAGGAGTCATAAAATCCTTCCCTGGTTCTTTGGAAATGGTAATGAGGCAGGTAATGGCTGACCCAAGCTGTCCCTAATCAGAACCTTTTGTGATCAAGCCCCTTCCCCTCACATCCTACACCCACTGCCTGTGTGTTCCTCACCGATAGTGCAGATAGGTACTTGTGCATGTTTAGGACCTGATCATATAGAAACTTAAATCCTTTCCTTACTTGGGAAATGAGAGAACTAACGAAGCAGGATGATGGAAAAACCTATAAAAACCCTGAAGTCACTTTTTTGGGGGCCCAGGGTCTTGGAGCGTGAATTCTCCTGGGTCTGTCAACGTAAATAAACTTAAGTTCTCCAACTCTCTGAATGGCACTTGGTTTCTCTATAGTCAATTTCTGCAACAATAACATCATCATTTGACACAAAACAGATTGAATAAGGAAAATAGAAATGCACATGTTTATATTAAATCTCATCTTTGCCTAAGTCATTATTTAATTGCAAGTCACCTTCCATTATTCATAATAATAGTAATGAAATGGCATTTTCACAAAACACTAGATACCTAGCAAAAACCTTGGGATTTAGTGATAGAGAAAAATACATTCTGTTTAAGCTTTCATGAGCTAAATGTACAAAGAGCCCTCAATGGTTTGAGACAGCAAAGTTCAGAATTGGAAAAAGAATAACCTGAATATTTCCAAATTTGCTAGGGTTCAAAAACGCAGAAGATGAAGGGAAAGAATTTTTATATGACAAAAAAAAAAAAAGAAAAATCACTTCTAGAGGAGTTCTGCATCACAACTTGAAGGGATATGGTAAAATTCTTCCGCTAGCAATCAAATTTCAAACTATTAGTTAGACAGAATATTATTTTTTGTCTGGGTCACACCAAGAGAAGTATTGCTGAGGGAGAAATGGTCTGTATGTTCCTTCTTTCATTTGTATTACTTCATTTGGTTTAGAAAAACAAATATACAAGATAAATATAGGGAAAAGGTTGACAGCAGTTCCTAGAAAAAGTAATTTGGGAACTTCTGTTTATTCCTGAGACTTTATATGCACCAAAATATGACTTACTTCCCTTAAGACAAATTCCATTTTTATAGAATCAATAGAATTTGACAAAGGCCAAGGCTGTTATCTATCACAATCTTCGTCCTTATGCACAAACACTATCCCTTGAAAGCCAACCCATAAGTTTCCCCAGGAGTCAGACCATATCTAGATTATTCTCTTTAGTTAATACATGTTTGAATCATTAGAAAAAAGTCTAGAGAATGAAACTGGGGATCCAAACCTGGAAATCATATTCTATGAGGAATGACTGAAATACCTAGGGAAGTTCATCTTGGAAAAGAGAATGGTGAGCTGTGATAGACATCTTTAAATATCTGAAAAGTCATTTTGTGGATAAAGCAGATTTGCTCTAATGGCATACAGAAAGTAGCATGAGGGTCACTGTGGAGACCACTTTAGTACTTAACAAATAACTAGAGTCACCCAATAAAATAGACTACTTTGTAAAGGTGTGACCTTGGTTCACTAAACCTATTCCAAGAGAGCCTGGATACCATAGCAACTGACAGTACAGAAAAGGTCAAAGTGTAAATACTCAGGACCCAGAAAAGCTCACTGTCATTCAACTTCACTTCTTCTCCTTGAATCTTCTCCATAAATGTTCTGACAAGTGATCATTCGTTTTATCATGTATTATGATGGAAAAGGCAGCCCGTTGGAGAAAAATGGAGACAGGCTTAAATTTCTCACGGTGTGTTTGCAGTGCCTCACATTTATGTGGCTTTCTCATTAAAAAAAAAAAAAAAAAAAAGAACCACTCTCCTTCACTACCTCCTGTGCCAGCTTGTCTCAGATGGCCTCAGGAATCTGTTTCTTCAGTGAGCTCCTCAGATCATTCTGATGCATACTGCAGTTGGAGGGCCATTGAACTAGATGGACATAAAGGTCTTTCTGACGTTAATAGGGGATTTTTCTGATGATTCTCAGTTTTGCCACAAGGATTAACTGACTGTTCAAGATATTTTAAGTAAATAGACATTTGCAAGCTTTGGGGTCATAACAACCTCCTAATATTAAAAGAATTATTTGCTTCTTTCTATAACAGTTCATTGATTTTTCCCTAATGCTAGTTTCTTTGACATGATGTCTGTGAATTTTGACACACATGGACACCCTCCTCCCTTACATGGTACATTAGTCAGATTTCCCGTTATTGCAACACAATACCCAACATCCACAACTTAAAAGAGAGGTTTAATTTGCCACAGAGTTTCAGGGGATTCAGTCCATGGCTGCTAGCTGGAAGACAGAAACAGCATAATAGAAGGTCATGGCGGAGGAAAGTGTTTAGTTCATGGCAGTCCAGAAGCAGAGCAGAGGAACAGGGCCAGAAAATAAGGAATAAAGGCCCCAGAAAATAAAGAATAAGGTCATGCTTCCATGACATATCCAGACATGCTAGGAAGTATGATTTTACTAATCTCCTAAGTGACTCCCAAGCCAATTTAACAATCCACCTTAACTGTCACACACAGACACACAAAGTGTTACTACTATTGACAAAAGACAATTTGCTTCCTTGGACTAGGAAACAGAAGTTTGAAACTGGAAGATAACCAAATTCAATCTTTGGGAAAGCACTTGGTTAAATTCATTGGGAGGAAAAAGTTCATTCTGACCCATTCATGGGGTCCTTTTATTCAGGTCCTAAAGAATCTGCACAAGACACCCTCTTGCCTCCTGTCAAAAATCTTTCACACCATGTGACTTGACAGATATGAGAAACCACAAATGACAACCTAGGAATGTTGAAGCTCCCTAGCCACTTTGTATGAGCATGTAGAACTGTGGGGTTCAGCTGCTAAAAGCCTTAAATCAAGTGTACAAGTGCTTACTGAGCATTTATGTTACACCTGAAATTGAAATGTACAGCTCCAAGGAAGAGAGAGTCAAGGCAAACTTCAGGAAAGAAGTGAGGGTCCTTGATATTCATTTCCAGAATTCTCATCTTTGAGAGACCACCTTACCCAGCGGTAAGGAGTAATTTTCATGGCTTTCTAACTCTTCCTCATATTTTTTTTTTTTAAAGGCTGCCCTTTTTCCTTCCCAGGAAGAACAGACATTTAGTATTCAATTTTACAGGAAAAACAGCTCCAATGTTCAGAAAAATGGTCTCTTCCCCTCATTAAACATGGTGTTCAAACACGTGTGGATTTACTGACAGTGCCAAGAGGTGACTACTGATGGAGTCGGGCATGGTTCCACACCCAAAATGGGTCAAAATGTAAGATATTACTGAAGGATTTTAAAATTGGGACCGACAAATTGATCAATTTCTGTGAAGGCAAAGGTGAGAAATACAGAGTACTGAAGCTGCTGGCGGCTATGTCTCCAGCTCTGTGGAATACAAGTGTGACAATGTAGCCAATATTGAGAGAAGGAAGAAGAGCTGGTGGTGTCCAGACCCAGCGTCTTACAGCACTGAGGCATGACTGTGAATTTGCTCTTCAAATATTGTGACTAGGTATAAGTGCACGAAGTTCCTTTTTGCGCCTTAGCTAGTTTGATTTGGTTTCCGTTTCTTATAACCAAGACTTTCACTAACCAACAGCGAATGTAAACATAGCTAGTAATTGAAGTCCAGTTATACACAGACCCACAATTCTCTGATGTCCTCATATATTTCACTGACCTTTCTGAGAGTGAGTTGATGGAGAATCCCTGTCACATTTTAGATCCCATCATAATGTAAGCTCAGAAACTAAGTCCCGCGGCAAAGGGAATATTCTTGGTAGAAATCGTTAGAACTTGAAAGATGTTTTTATTTGCTTTTAAATGTAGATCAGAATAAAAGATTTTTAGAAGTCCTCTGAAAAATAAGAAGAGGCGAAAGTCTAATACTCCAATCAATGTTTTCTGTTGAATCACACAGATGCATATTCAAAGCCCTGTGATATAGTGGGATCTTACAAAATCCCAATTCTCTGCTAGTCTCTGCGCCCACATTAAAATCCATATCCTATTAAGATGTTTTTCTTACTAGGTAAAAAATATCTTTAATGTTAACAAAACTGAACATAATGTCAATATCTGTCCATAAACAAATAGAGTAATTGTGTGTGGGAAGCGGGTGAGAGGGGAAGGCCAGTAGGAGGCAGGGTAGAAACAATGAGGAATGGCAGAGAGAATTGGAAGACTTTCAGAATGCAAATTAATGGCTAGAAGATACTTTATAGCTACCTGATGTTTATTGACACCCTGGAGGCTTATTTAATGCAAGGTCTTTTTGATCTGGATCTAAATTAGTACCAAAGCAAATTAGTAGAAGAATAAACTATAGATGGCTGGAAGGCATATCGCAATGGAATGGAATATACACCTAAAGCTAACATTTACCAAACAGATGATAAGAGTTGATCCCAAGAAAAAAATAAAAACCAAATAGGAGGATTCAAATCTCTTTCTTTTAATTAGCATCTATCTCTTTGTCAGTATTGAACACCTATCGTGCATCAGGGCCCGGGGAAAAGACTGAGGTGACTATTCACATGGACAAGACAGCCCCCCTCTGTATCCAAAACCTCTAGAAGGAAGAAGAATACATGAACAAAAGTTTTTCAGCGTGCAAGACTGCATGATAATCATTAGCCACTTAACATTTTCTCAGGGTTGGGGGGGCACAAACCATTTCCTGCTTAAGAAGCTTCATGACCAAAAAAGCATAAAAATGAGAAGTCCAGAACAAATTCACTTTTGTTTCAGTTTTATTTTGTTAGTACATGTTTGCATTACATAATGATTTCATGCTGGTACATGTACCTATCAAATCTCAATTCCTTCTTTCATCCCCTTTCTCTTTTCTCCCTCTATCTCTTGTTCCCCTTTCCATTTGTAAAAGATCACTTTTAAGGCCACTCATCCAAAAATGGTGGGTCGTAAAGCAGCAAATAAAATCCCTCCATGCATTCTCCTAGCACTCTGGAAGTATCATAGCTGGCTTGTTTCTCTTCCATTTCTGGAAGTTCATTCATAGATGTTTCAAAGCATCTTTTTTCTGATTTCTTTCCCTCACTCTCTAGTATCTTCTGAAGATGGGATTATTATGCAGCATAGATTTAAAAATTATTTTGATAGGATGGAAGAAGAACCAAGCTCTGAGAAGAAAGAAATACCTTCTATATTTAGTGTATATACACTAAAGAGACTGAGATGCTCCCCCTCAAAATGAGTCTCCTGAATAATTCTTCAAAATGTCACATTCACAAGGAAGCACCATCCAGATGGAATCCTACCCCTGAAGCAGGTTAGGACCACAAGCAGATTTCATCCTCCTCAAAACTCTCAGAATGTGGGCTGGTGACTGGAAGACAGCACAGACTTCTGTCTGCCCTGTGTCCCCTCCCCCCCCCACATGCCTGTCTTTCCTGGGGATAAACTAAAAGGCTAACATGGAGAATGGAGTCTGGCAGCTCCCCCAAAAAAATCAATTGTATTTTTAAAAATGTGTCAATTTTTTATTAGTACATGTCTGCAGTACATAATGATTACATTCATCATGGGGAGCTGGTACATGTATATCTTAATTCCTTTTTTTTTTTAAATCCACAGAATCCTTTAAATACCAGACAAAATATTTTTTGAAAAATGGATACTCAAATTTAGGCTAAAGAAGGCAGGAGGTGATTCTTTTCATCCCAGCCTGCCAAGTACTCTATCTCACCACAGGCACAGTCTCAAGTCTTTGGTACTATCAGTAAAAAGAGAACAAGCTTGGAGGGTATTACATGCTCATTGTCTTAAAAACTAAAGAATGTGGAAAAAATTCTAGAAGGACAAACAAAAAATCAAACCGGCATCTTTCTGCTCATGAGCAACTCTAGAAGGATGAAGACCATGTGAGTAAAAGACTCACAAGAGAAAAGGACTGAACCCCAAGAATTTTCTACTCGGTAAGTTATCATTCACTCCTCATGGTAAAATATTTATTCAAATATAAGCAATAATTCAGAAAATGTTTAAACTGAGTATACACCCAAGGAAAAAACTCTGTGTGGGGTAGTAGCACTAATACAATGACAAACAATCTAGAAAACGATTTTGAAATTAAGGAAATTTGATTCTTTAAAAGGGGGACAAAAACATATGTTAGAGAAAAGCCTCTTTAACAAATGGTGCTGGGAAACCTGAATAGCCCATGTAGAATATTAAAACTAGATCCCTATCTCTTATCTTGCATAAAAACTGTACAAAAATTACAAATAGATCAAAGACTTTGATAAAAACCTAACACTTAGGTAAAATGCTTGAAGTCATAGCCACATGTAAACACTTCCTGAATAGGACTCCAGTAGCACAGCAAATCATAGCAAGAATCAACAAATAGAACATCAAATTAAAAAGTTTCTGCACTGCAAGGTAAACAACAGAGCGAAGGGGTAGTTACGGGATGAGAGAAAATCTTTGCCAGCTATTCTTTTAAGAAAGGACTATAAAAGTACTATTCCTTCCAAGAAAAAAAAAATTTTTAAATGGTGAATATCTTTAGCTATTAGGATAGTACTAATCAAAACTTCATTGAGATTCTATTTCAACCCAGTCAGAGGGACTATCATCAAAAATACAAAAAATAATAAATGATAGCAAGGATGTGAACATAAATAAACCCTTCCCCCCTTTTGCAAGAATGTAAATTAGTACAGTCAATATGGAAATCAGTTTGGAGGTTTCTCAAATCAAAAATAGAACTACCATATGGCCCAGTTATAATACTCTTCATTAAATCCCCAAAAGACTACCAAAAAGAATGATACAATCATATAATTATATGTATATGTATATATATATAGTATACGAATATTATTTAGTCATAAAGAAGAACAAAATCAAGTCATTTGCAAGAAAATGGAAGGGACTAGAGATCATGTTTAGTGAAACAAGCCA
Organism: Hystrix cristata; assembly: GCA_004026905.1. Lineage (NCBI taxonomy): Eukaryota > Metazoa > Chordata > Mammalia > Rodentia > Hystricidae > Hystrix > Hystrix cristata. The sequence continues at coordinate 70,654 of PVJO010006672.1, forward strand.
GATTTGGAAAATAAAACATTGTATGTTTTTCTCATATGTGGAATCTAAAGAAATTAAAATTAAAATTAAAATTAAAAAAACCAAACAGGAAAGTAGAAGGGAGATATATTTGTTGGCTATTTTGATGAACAAAAATAGAAATAGCCAACAGATATGAGAAAAATGTTTCTATTGATGGAAGTTTAAGTATACACAAAATAAATAATTGATTATAATTCATATTACACTGATAAAACTAAAAGGTGCTACAGCACCTACTGTTTTTAGGGATATAGGAAAACAGTAATTTCAAATTTTTGGTAGACCTTTAAATGGTATGGTTTTTCAGAGAACAATCTAAATAAGAGCTATTAAAATATAAATGTCTTTAGCCTAGCACCTCTAAATTCCTCCTGGGAACCACCTGCAAAATTATTAGAAACTGGAAATAAATTACTTACTTAAGAGTAAAAGAATGGATGAATAATCTGTGATACAACCGTACTATGAATTGCTAGACAACCATTTAAAAGTAGGAATTAAAGGCATCAAATGAGAGATCTTTGTGAATTATTATTGAGAAAGTAAGTATGAGGAAAACTTTACTTAAAACATTGCTTAAATTCAAACAAGGATTCAAAGGAGAAAAAAATTACCTATTTTTGTATATATAAGTGTGTATGGGTTTCCTATAAATAGAAGGGATATATGAGAGAGTACATATCAGATTGTCTTGTGGATTACTAGAAAATGAAGAGGATGTTGATATTTGTAGAGATTGGGGAAAAAAATCAAAGAAACAAAATTGAAAAATACGGATAATGATAAAATATGAATATGAGTACATTTACAAATGTAAGCAAAATTATCTATGTGACTAAAATTAAATTGGAGAGTAAGTTTAAATAACTGAAATTAAATATAAGTCGATCCCTTCTGCTATCTCTTCCCACTAAGGCTGTGTAAAAATGATCACAAGAACAAAAAACAGCCCAACTTAAATGATCAGACAAAAATCTATCTTGTCAGGAAGAATCTTGATAGTGACATTAAAGTCTTCGATTGGCCTTTTAGAATGTCATGCTCAAGAATTAGGTCTATTCCTCAAAACAGATAACCTAGCCCTAGACACTATCACACTCAGTCTTCTCGTGTGACAGATGAGGAAATTAAGGTCCAAGGAGGTTTGAAGACATTTTTCTTAGTTACAGAGCTCAAAGTGAAAAAGCAGACCTAGAAGCTACTCCACTCCTAGGGTTTCCTTCAACTCCCAGGCTTGCTTCCTATTACTCTCTGAGTCCCATACCATCAGGATTTGGGAGAGTTCTGTCAGGACCATACCAGCATGGAAGCAAAAAATGAAGGTCGGTAGATTAGAAAGGCCCAGTTCTTCCAGAGGGAGAACATAAGGCATTTTCTTCATTAACAGAGACCTACATCATCTCATTAAGAATTCTTACTGCACCAGCCACAGGGAATCCCAGCGTCTCCCAGAACTCTGTCCATTGACTCACATAAGTCATACCTCAGCTAAAGCATTGCGTGCTTGTGAGGGGAACTTGTATAAAAACTGTCATCCCACTCCCAAGGCCAATTACTGCCTTGAATCAGAGTTGGAATTTTTCATACATCCAACCATTGTTTACTATTCTTACATCAGTAAGGAGATGAAGATATTTAGCCACCCCTCTCTTTATAGAACAGACCAAGTTGCTAAGAGTTAGCTAATTTACATAATAAACATTATTGATAAAGCTCCATCAGAAATTTAAGCTCCATGAGGAATAGATTTTTTTTTTCCCTACAAGAAGCTAAACTTTCAACATTGGTTTTCTGATGGTATGCACTGTTTACCCAAACTATCAATCCAATCCAGTCATGTCTCCTCTCCCTGGTGGATGGAAAGTGTAACTTGTTTTCCAAAGACATCATTTTTCTGTCTTCAGTTGTGCTTCTGTTTTCAGTTTAGTAGTAGAACAGAGCGGGTAACTCTGATATCATCCAAACTTACCACATCCTAATCCAGTTGCGAGAAGTATTTCTCCATTATTTCAAGCACCAGTGCTGAAGAAGTAACATACGAGTGTTACAATTCTGTCTCTATATGAACCTGGCAAAGTTATTTAAATTCTCTTTGATGTAGGTTGGTTGCCAGGACATTTTCAACTCCAATAAGATAAAGTATGTAAAGTGATTAGCCTAGTGGTCAGTATGCACAAGTACCTTAAAATAAGTACTATCATTTATGTAGAAAGTCTTTATGTTTTATATTCAATCTAATTGTGAAGATCAAGTAAAATTAGAGATAAAAACCTCATATACATAGAAACTAGGGACTTAGATTGCTGATCTTAGGTATACATTTTGGTCTTTTGGTCATTAGAAGTGAGGGAGGTAGATGAAAACTGCAGTGACATCCTGGTAAGTGTTACAAGTCCATGGAACAGAATCTGTCTCTTGTCTAGATCATATAAGGAAGAAGTAGGATATGATCTGAATCCTGTGTGTGTGGATGAGGTTTAGGAAAGGGGAAGAAGCGATCATAGAAACCATTTCTTAGAAATTTCAAGAAAACTTTCAGAGCTGTATTTTTAAAAGCAGTGCTTCTCAAACTAGGTCAGAATTATCTAGGGGTTTGTGAAAGTGGAGAGCTGGACCCTGACCTAGAACATCAGATCCAGTGACCTAGGGTAGGGCCCAAAGACATGAATCACTCACAAGTCCTCAGATATTGCTGTTGTTTGGGAACCAATACTTTGAAATCCAGCATTCTCAATGACCGCCTCTGTTTCCCAGTTTGCTTTACTGATGAAGATCTAAGTAGGGATTAATATTGAGTAGAAAGTCTTATGCACAGATTATTTTCATAGGTCTTCTCAAATCTTCTCATCACCCTTTATCATGCTCTATGGCCTGCAAAATTTAAATCAACAAGCACCTCTTTAGAACAAAAACACTCTCTTGAAAAGGTAGTAAGGGAGACAAATGTGATTAATGTCCTTTTATTTGGGGTCTAGAGAAAAACGACTCTGTTGTTCGCTATAGATTTTGACATGTAGCCAGAGTTTGTTTCTGAAAATAAGAGCAGCATCCCTACTCTGAGAGGCATCAGAAGCAACAATTAACATTCAGACAGGCCCACTCCGACTCCACCAGCAGCCCAGATTCTGGTGCCCCTGGGAGTATTGATCTAAAGAATGAATTTTGCTTATAAATTAAAGGGGGTGAAAAGATCTAATCATTAAAGCATACGAGATTTAGTTTAAGTGCAGAATAATTACACTATGTGAAGAGATTATGATAGTTTTAAAAATCAATCATTTGGAAATGTTATATTTGGATGCGGGGAAACTTCAGGAAACAAAAGAAAAGGTGACATATTATAAGGGGCTATTCAAGCTTTTCCAAACATGGCTTTGTATGATTAGGAAATATATTAAAGGATCTTACAGGTTCTTTGTAGTATTTGTAAGCCAAATAAATGCCCATTGTTTTTAAACAGCCATAAACCTACAGAGAGCAGAAAATCCCTCCCTGTAAAGGGTTGCCAGATGCTTCTGGAGTACCCCAAAGTACGTACCTCTTTGCTAGTCTTTTGCCTCGTTACTCCCTCCTCCTGTAGCTCCACTTGTCCATGTTAGCTATTGCCTGCTTAGCTTCCTGAGGGGATGCGCTGTGGCCACAGCAGGAGAATATCATTATCTAAAGGAGTAAAACCGCCTCTGCAAGACTCTGGAGGCTCCAGGCGCTGTGGGAGTCGGGACAGGGGCTGTCCGGCCCACTCGATTCTCCATGCTTCACCTGCTTTGCTGAGCCAAGAGCATCAGAGCAGCTCTCCGGAACGATAATGTATGTCTGCCAGGTCTCACCTAACAGAATAGCACTAACGGGTAACTCAGACAACAGAATTTTATTTTCTCACAGTCCTCAATCTTGGCAATCCAAGATCAAATGGTCCACACATTTGGTTTCTTCTGAGGCCCTTTTTTTTTTTTTTTTTTTTTTCAGATGAACAGCCTTTTGCCACATCCTAAAGTGGTCTTTTCTCTGTATGTACACATTTCTGGTGTCTCCTATTTTAGAAAGGGTATCAGTCACAGTGGACTAAGTCCCCAAATCAGCAGCCTCAATTTAACACAATCTACCCTTTAAAGAGCTTATCTCTAAATATGGTCACATTCTAAGGACAACACAAGAATATAGGGGATAGAAGGCCACAGTTCAGCGCATAATAAGGAACAACAGCCATGGTCTTTAATGCTTCATTCCATGAGACCCATTTGAGGGATCTGGTCTGGGGGAAAGTAATCCCCACACCTTTACCACTCCTTCTTTCTACCAAAACTCAACTCATACTCTATTAGAAAAGTTTACTTCTTATGAAAGTAAATGTAGAAGCAAAGTAGATGTTGGTGTGTGCCCTGGGGATGAGGGTACTACCAATATCAGATAGAAATAAAATGTCAGACATTAGTATTTGGAGATGAAAATCTCTCTTCTGTATCATGGAATCCAGACTTAGCCTCCCAGTAGCACTGCCTTCACAACCAAGGAATTTTTTTGTCCCTTATTCCCCTAGATCTTTATAACCCTACAAGAACTGAATGTGCCTCTTTTACTTCAACCAGGAAACAAACCTACCCAAGAGTCAATGGAAGGAAAAGACGAATACATAAAAAATTACAGCACAGGTGATAAGTGGGTGTTCTAGGAAAACAGAGGAAAACCTCAAAACGAGAGATTATTTCTCTCTTGAACTGAGTCTTAAAGATCAAATAGGAACTGGAGGCACTAGATAAAGACATATGAGGCTAAAATTATTGGATCTGAAGACACAGAGGCATGAAATAGATGGTTGGATCCAGGGAAGTGGGAATGTTTTGATCTAACAGGTATGTCCAGAGTTGATGCAGGAGCAGAGTAGGGATTATGTAAAGTCTGATGACTAAAACAGGACTTTTTGCTATTCCAAAGAACTTTTAGGAACCACCGAAAGACTCTAAATCAAGGTGACAGATTTGCATTTTAAAAAGTTCCTTCTAGCTGAATTGTGAAGGATCGAGTGAGAACAAAATGGAAGCAAGGATTCTGATTAGAAGATAAATATTGTCCCTCAAGTAGAAACTAGTGAATCATTTAGTCGAATGGGAAAGAAAAAAAACAGGCATATATATACATTATGGGGAAATACATTAAAAAGGAGATAAAGTTTCCAGAATTTGGTGACATATTGAGGAGATGAAAAGGAAAACCCTAAAATGATCCCAATCATTGTAGGCTGACTTCAGGGTGGATGGTTGCACTAATTACTAAGACTTACAAGTGTGAGAGAAGAAGATGAGGAGCTTAAATTAAGTGACAGAAACTGCAACAGATCTGAAGCCCCCCCCCATAAAGGTCACAGAAAATGCTCAAGGGAGATGTTCACTCAAAGCAAATAGTTACCATCATAAAAACATGCAAAAACACAAAACTCAACAATGGGGCAGAAGAGAATCAAATCCTAACAACACAGAAAATCACCAAACCACAAAGATGAACAAGAGTAGAAAGGAAAGTAAAAAATGATAAATTTTTTTTTAAAAAATTAAATACATTTAACAGGAATCTGTCCTTTCTTATCAATAACAATTTGAATATAATTTGGGTAAATTCTCTAATTAAAATATATAGACTTGCTGAAAAAAATATATATATAAAACACAATAATATGTTGCCTATAAGAAACTCACTTTACCAATAAAAACACAAAGACTAAAAGTGAAGGGATAGAAAAGATAACATGCATACAAACATAAAAAGTAAGCAAGGACTGCTATACTTATACAGATGAAATATAGACTTTAAATTAAAACTATTTAAAAAGACAAGATCAGTATATAAATGATTAAGGGATTATTTATAACAAGAAGAATTAATAACTATAAATATATATACACTCCAATGTTGGAGTATCTAATTACATAAATATTATTTGATCTGAACTACTTTAGGCTATAATCTAGTAATAAAGGCTTCAATGCCCCACTTTCATCAATGGATGAATTACACAAAAAAGTCAAGAAACATTAGATTTAAACTATACTACAGACCATACAGATATTTACACAATTCAACCAAGAGCTATAGAACAGTTTTCTCATCAGTCCATGGAATATTCTCCAGGAGAGGCCATGTTAGTCTACAAGATGCAACAAATTCAGAAAAATTTGAAATCATATATTGTATCTGACCACAAGGGAGTAAAAACTAGAAATCAACAGGAAAAATTTTAATTTCCATGTGTTTATATAATTTCATGTTATTGACTGACCAATGTGTCAATGAAAAATCAAAAGGACAATTTAAAAATGTCATGAGACACAAGAGAATGAAAATAAGGAACACAACAAAAACTATACTGAGAGAAGTTTATAGCAGTAAGTGCCTGTATTAAAGAAAAAAGATTCAAATAAACAACCCAATAGTGCCACTCAAGGAACTAGAACAGAACAATCAAATCAAACCCAAAATTAAGTAAGGAAAGAAATTGTTGTATATTCTGATCACCAAACATCTCAAACCAGCCATAGGCAGAAACACTAATGGCTGTAAAATTAAAGCCCCTTCAGAGGAGAAATAAATAAAGATTAAAAAATTATAACAGATGAAAGATTTTGTCTTCAGAAATAAATAAAAATTTAAGAAATAGTTCACCTAACCCCAAAAAGAAAGAAGACACAAATAAATTAAATAATGAAAAGCTAGAAATTACAACTGATACAGGAGAAATACAAAGGTTCACTGGGGACTTTTATGAATAACTTTTCATCAACAAAGTGAAAAAAATAGGAGAAATGGATAATTTCTGGACACATAACTACCAAAGCTGAACCATGAGGATACAGAAAACCTGAACAGACCAATAACAATTAACAAGATTAAATCAGTACTACTAAAAAGACTCCCAACAAAAGAAAGCTCAAGACAAGATAGCTTTACTGATGAATTTTACCAAATTTTTAAAGAACTAACATCAAATTCTAAAACCATTCTAAGGTGTCAAAAGGAAAGGAACCCTTCTAAACTAATTCTACAGCTCCAGGATTTCCCTAATAATTAAATTAGACAATGATACACAAAAAAAGAAAACTACTAACCAACATTCCTGATGAACATAGATACCATAATTGTTAAGAAAATGCTAGCAAGTTAAATCCATCAACATATAAAAAAGGACCATAATTGACGATCAAGTAAGATTTATACCAAGGATGCAAAGACAGTTCTAAATATGCAAATCCATATACATGATACATCACATCAGTAGAATGAAGGATAAAAATCTATGATCTTCTCTATAGATGTATAAATATCATTTGATAAATTCAACATCCCTTCATGGTTAAAAATACACAAAAATTAAGTACAGAAAGAATTCATCTCAACAGAATAAAGGTTGTGGGAAAAAATACCTATATCATATGAAATAAGGAAAAGCTAACGTCATTTAAGATTGGAACAAGACAAAGTCCACTTTCACCACTCTTACTCAACATAGTACTAGTTTTAGTCAGACTCATAAGACAAATTCATAAGACAAATAAAAGAAATAAAGGACATTCAACAGAAAAGAGGTCATATTGTCCCTATTTATAGATGATGTGATTTTGTATATAGAAGAAGTTAAAAATGTGACAAAAGAAAACTGATAGGACTGATCAAACTCAGTAAAGTTATGGGATACAAAAATGACGTACAAAACTCATATATTTTTTTAAACACCAATAACAATCACTGAGGAAATCAAGAAAACAATCTTATTCACAATAGCTACAAAAATAATAAAATGCCTAAAAATATGTTAATCCAAGGAAATGAATGATCTCTATAATAAAAATTATAAAACATTTTTGAAAGAAACTGAACATAGACAAAAAGACAACTCACACTCATGTATTAAAAGAATATTGATAAAATTTCCATACTACCCAAAGCTATCTATACATTCAATGCAATTCTCTTCCAAATACCAGTGATATTCTTTTCAAAAGTGGAAAAATACTATAAAAATTTTTGTGGAAACACAAAATGTCCCAAATAACCACAGCAATCCTGAATAAAAAGCTGGAGCCATTATAGTATCTGACTTAAGGTAGTACATAAGAACATGGCACTGGCACAAAAAATAAACAAGTAGACCAGTGAAACAGACTAAAGAACCCAGAAATAAATCCATGTACTTGCAGCCAACTGATTTTTGGTAAAGGCCGTAAGAACATACATTAGAAAAAGGACCATCTCTTCAGTAAATGTTACTGGGAAAACTGAAGGTCTAGATGCAAAAGACAGAAACTAGACCTCAGTCCCTCATTAAATACCAAACTCAACTCAAAAGGAATCAAAGACTTTAAATGTAAGATCTGAAGCTATGAAATTATATAAGAAAACATACAGAAAATGTTTCAGAACATTAGTCTGAGCAAAGATGTTTTAGGATATGACCATGAAAGCACAGGAAACAAAGCTAAACACAAACAAGTAGAATTACACCAAGCATAAAAGCTTTTGTACAGAAAAGGAAATAGTCAATCAAATGAAGAGATAATGTACAGAATGGGAGAAAATATTTGCAAACTATTCCTCTTACAAGAGGATAATACCCTGAATATGTAAGGAATTCAAACAACTCAAAACCAAAAATAATCTGATTTAAAAATTAAAGAAGTCTATATGTCCATCAACAGATATGTAGATGAAGAATATATGGTATTTCTACACAATGGAATTCTATTCTACTATAAAGGAGGACGAATTTGAACGATTTATAGGAAAATTGATGTACTTTGTAAATATAGTACTAACTGAAATGTCAGACACAACTTTAAATACTGTATATCTCATATGAGAAATCCAAAGTATAAATAAAGACCAAATTAAAAGATACATAAAAGGAAACAGGGGGATGAGTCTGCTGCAAATAAGAAGAGAAGCAAGAGATGAAGAGAGGGAAGAAGGGATGAGGGGGGGAATGGAACATAAAAAAATAATAGGATGTGTCATACACATGTACCAAATACCTACTATGAAAATAGTCATTATGCATTACAAATATATACTAATAAATTAAGTTTGAAAAGGATAAATAACCAGAATAGACATCTATCAAAAGAAAATGGGAAGGATGTGGGGTTGGGGGATGAAGAAAGGATGGTCAATATGTACGAGTGGGTAGTTGGATAGGAAGAATAACTTCTAATATTCTATGGCACAGTAGACAAGTGTGGTTGACAACAATTAAATGAATATTCCAAAATAGCAAAGGGAATTTTGAATGTTTCTTAGTACAAAGAAATAATGTATATCTGAGGTCATATACTAATTACTCTGATCTGATAACATATGTACAGTATTCAAATGCACACTGAACCCCATAAATATGTGCAATCACTACACACCAATTAAAAATAAAATTTAAAAAACAAAACATTTTATTGGAATTGAATATATCTGTGTAATATACATATATGTGTAATAGATACAAATACACAAATACAACACATGTGACAAGAAGGTCTAGTAATTAAAAGTGTGAAATGTAGAAGACAACATGAATTCCAATTCAAGTAAGTTTGGAGAAGTTATTGAACTTCTCCCTATTTCCTATTTACTTTTCTTTTACTGTATTTTGTTCTTTGTGTTTCTCATATGAGAGAAACCACGCAATACTTGAGCTTGTGTGTCTGGCTTATTTCACTTAATATAAGTTTAAAAATTAAAATAAAATTCAAGTCAGTCCTGCCATTCATAAGCTTCATGACCTTGCAAAGTACTTTAATCACTTTGTATGTCAGCTTCCTCAAGCATCCAATGAGAATAATAAAATTCTTTATGGGAGCTCATTGGAAGTGAAAGGAGTGATATTATGGCATTTAGAACAAGATGAAGAATATGGATTCACTCAGTAAATGTTAGCTGTTTTTATTTTTATCCCACACTGATCTGACTTCAGTTCCAAGTAGCATAAACAGTCAACCAAAACAGCTGAAAGAGAAAATTCTCTCATGTTTATGCCCCAACACAAATCACAAAGGCAGTCTTCTATTTCTCTATGTAAAAGAAAGGAGATGAGCAGCCCCCAGAAAAGAAGATGTTCTGCACCTGTTGACACAGTTATTCTTTCTCTCCTGAACAGACCAGCAGAGTATTGCAATTTAAATGTCCCCTTCCCTACACAGACACCATATTCCCTAATGGAGGCACAGGCCTGTTCTTGTACAACACACAAACCAAAAGAAAAACAAAATTTTTTGTTTTTACTTTCTGAAGGGTTGTTTAAAAAAAAAAAAACACAACAACTAAAACAAAAAAGGCTGCATGAAAGAGACCATCTGCAGTCCACAAAGAGTAAAATATTTATTCGAGGGCCATTGACACAAAAAGTTTGCCAGTCCTGCTGAACTGAAGCATGCCAGTCTCAACTCAGTTCACCCTGAAATGTGGGGAGGGCTGGACGTCTGCCTCAGAACAACCATCCCGTCGTGATCTTTCACCTCACTTTCTACCTACCACAGTAGCCTGAATGCCAATGACACCCATAAAGGTAAAACAACGAAAATAATACCACCTCTAAAAGACTGCCTAAGCCAGCGGCGGCAAACCTGTGGCACACATGCTGCAGCCGGCTGTTTGTTGTCAGGCAAAACTCTGAAAGGTTCACTACCACTGGCCTAAGCAAAGCATGAAAGAGAAAAAAGAGAGCTGCTCTCTTACCTACAAGGAGAATAACTGAAGATTTTTACCGAACTTTATATAAATGATGGATCTTTTTAGTACTAATTAGCTAGTCCACCTCTTTCTTCCCATCTGTTTATAAAGTCGGGGTCCCCTGAAGGCAAGTGCCTAAATTAGCAGACCCTAGGGATAGCTCTGGCTTCATTTTTCTAATTCTTTTCAATCCATTCTTTATTGTGCTAGGATTTTTAAACTATTGGAATTACTATCCTCCTCCTCCACCCCCAGATGCATTTTTTTTTCCTTTCATCAAGAATAGATTGTCAAAAGCAGTGGACAAGAAACAGGGATCCAATAATGTCTGGTTGACAGTAATGACAGGAGAGAGAAATAAGGCAAGTTTTCCCTCCCCCCTCTTTACCATCTTGACATTTAAGTAAGAAACATAATGAATGACAAGCTTATTAAAAATAAATAGCAAGTCATCAAGACTTTAACAAAGGCAATAATTAAGCTACATTGACCCGGGGGTTAAATTTTGCCTGACAGCTAATGGCCATCTGGAAAGGCAGAGGGCACAGGACAAGGTTTAAATTATTAAGCTATCCCTGTTGGATTCCCATATTATCCACCAAGAACGTCCGTTTCCATGGTCCCTCATTTCATCACAACCATTCATTGCATGTTTACACCTTTATCTTTGTTAGAAATGTCTGTCATTCCTCATTCTAAAATTTTTTCGCTATCCTACTAAGAATTAACTAAGAATTTCCAGCCTAGGTCCAAAAAATAGAATTCAATTAAGTATTCTCACCATACAAAAGGCATCATTTTGGTGACTGTTGACACAGACAAAGCTCTGGAAACCCTCCAATGACCCTTAACAACCTATAAATAATGGGACTCTAATTACCTATCCAGCGATATTTTGAAATTACCATTTCTGAAGTCATATCACTTCTTGGGATGTCTTTGAGTTGTTCTCTATCCTAGAATATATTTTGAACTCATACATGTTGTTCAAGACACAGTTTAAAGGTTCACTTTTTCTGTGAAAACTTCCCTGATAGCTTCGGAAGGAAAGATCTTCCTCTATATCCTTCAATATTTGTTGTCTCATTATAAGTCATATAGCGATTACAGTCTGCCATATTTTACATTGTCACCATACTATCCAAATTGCATAATTTTTAAGGATTTTGCTTGTCTCCCAGATCAACAGGAAGCTCCAAGAGTCACATTTTACATTCTCCATATTCCTCAAACCCAGGTAGAATGCCTCAGGTGCTAAGAAAATATTTGCAGATCTGGTTGATTGCTTAATAAACTCATAAGCTATGACTGGTCTTTGGGCACAGTTGAATTTCTTTTAATTGTATTAAAATGGTGGTTTCCAAACCACCATTCGAACATTGTCAAATGTTAAAAATCACCCAAGGACTTTTAAAAACTCAGTTGACAAGATTGTACCTGTTGTCTATTAAATCTGAATGCTTGAGAGAGAGTGAGTCAGAAAAAATTCCTTTTTAAAAATCCCTGAGTGATGCCAATGTTCACTGAAGTTTAGATCATGGCACATTAAACTCAACTACTCAAGCTGGACCCTCCATTTAACTCTGAGCTTCAGCTTTTATTTCAGTGAAGAGTTATGGGACGCCAACTAAATGGTAGATATCACATTTGATGCTGTGTGTATTGTGAAGAAAATAGTCTCCACGTTCACGGAGCATACAATCTGGTGAGCCTAATAAAACTAAGACTTTCCATTTGCTAATGTTCTTGTAGTGCGTTAATGCTCTAGATGACTATTTTAGGGAGGCAAATTTTGCATTTACTGACAGCAATTTTATCAATGTGATTATGTACCTTTCTTGTTTGAAAAAATATTGGAACAAGCCTGGGCTCTGAGTTTCTTTGCAAGATCCCCAAAGAATGCATGCAACATCACACATATACACATCCAGTAGAAAACAATGATAAAGATGACAATGATGATAATGATTGTAATTCTGACAGAAGTGTGATTAAAAAGCCAAGTAGAAAAAAAAACTTTACATTTCAATTTCTAAATGGATCTCAGCAAAAGTTACAAAAGATCTATCCACTAGGTTGTGAATTTCTCTTTAAAACCCACAGAAATAGAGATTCTCTGGGTTTGCATTAAACCTTAAATTAAAGCAATTGGTATTTTATAAACCTTATTTACTTCTCTTAATAGGGAATGAATTAGATGGATAAATACTGAATTGATATACTGAAATGTTTTGTGCCTTATTGATGTTATGATCCAGGCATACTAATTGGAAAGCTGTTCTACAGTGAATCCATTGGAAAGACAAAACCTAAATTATATTAACGCAAATGTTCAGAGTTTTCTGATCATGGGTCCCTAGCTACTCATGATTCCTTGACTCAGTCAGCTCTTCCCCAGCCATTTTTATACTTCTGATTACTTTTCACTGCTGTGTTCCGGAAGCCCATTTTAGATGCTCTCCGCCCTCAAAGGGAGGCTCAGAGAACCGGAAAGAGAATCTGGTGCCAGATCATTTTGCTAATGGAAGATAATTATTGTGATTATCTCATCCTTGCTTAAAAGCTCTAATAGTACCAAGCAGACTCTCTGACAGGGTGAAGTTTCAACCAAAATATGTTGACTCTCCTTGTGGAAAAACTTGTCATATTCCTCTAAATGAGGAAAGACTACAGGTAATTCTTAAGGGAAGACCCTCTTAGGAGAAGGTTATATGGCCACACAGAAAGAGGACTTTCTTGGATCATCAGCCTTTGATTCTAGCTCTGGTCTGACCAGCAGGTCGCTGTATCACCTAGGTTCAGTTCTGAAATCATTCTGAGCTTTGATTTCCTCTCTTGTATTGATAAGGGTACTGGGACAAAAACAATGGCATAAGGGACATAAGTACTAGCTGAAAAACATGAGGTGATTTTTTAAATAAATTTATTGGATTACTCTTAAAAATTATAAAATGACATATGATGTGTTCTAAAGATTTAAGGAATGGTTATTAATACCTACTCTCTTATTCTGAAACAAATGGTCCATGCTCTACTTATCCAATCAAAGTAATATTTCTATATTTAAGGGGCAAAAATCACAGCTCTGTTCTTTAAGTGACATGTAACCATGGTCAAGTTACTTAAACTCCTGTGGCTCTAATTTCTTCATTATTAAAATAGGCATTAATTATTCATATCTTGGAAAAAGCCAAAATTCTTTTCATAAAGATAGCATAACATTGGATCCAAAACCTGACAAATATAACTCTGCACATCTTCAAAAAACTTGCCTACCATTTCTATATATGAATACTGATGCAATGGAGAGATTTGAAATACTAATTCTATAGTACATCACAAGTATAAAATATAATGACCACGTTCATTTAGTAAAATAAATATATGCTACAAGCCATTAAACCATTAAAAATGAAAAGATCGGACTACATTTCCAAAACTAAAACTTTTTAAAGCTGAAATAACTCAAAAGAATGTATGGCTGACTCATCAATAAACAAATTGAACAGAATTTCAATAATATTCAATAATATTAGACTGAGAATAAATTGTCCATAAACTGTCCAAAGCATATACGAGGATTTAGAGTATCAAAAATGTGATTATAATTAGTAAGAAAAAAAAAGACCACAATGGATGATGTCAGGAAAACTACAACTACCAAAGGCAGTTGAGATTAGAAGAACTACGGCTCCCAATATCATCCTAATATGAAAACCCCTAGAAGTTTTTCAAAATCATATGCAAATATTTAAAGTAACAATAAGAACTATTATAAGTAATTTTAAAATTGCATAGTTTTCATGAGGGGAAATCTTACTTTAGCATTTATAATAGATGCCATGAAAAATGCTTATGTAAGCCTCATAGTAATCACAGAATGAAAAATCTAATGTAGATACATAAAAAATTAAGAGAAAGGAGTCAAAGACTATAAAATGAGCAAGTACAAAGGAAGACAGAATAAGAGCAAATGATCAATAAAAAAAAACCCCAAAACAATGGACAAAATACCAGTAGTAAATCCTTTCTTACCAGTAATTACTTAAAGAGCCAATTCTCCAGTGAAAAGAGAGAGTAGATGAATAGATTGTTTAAAAAGTCTAATACTCAAATATGTACTGCCCACAAGAGGCTCATTTCATCTATGAGGACATACATAGGAAGAAAGTGAAGATATTTAAAAAGATATTCCAGGTAAATGGAAACCAAAGGAGGGTGGAAGTAGTTACAATTTTATCAGACAAATCAGACAGTAAGTCAAAAACTGACAAAGAGTGTCATTATATAATATGAAGGACTCAATTTACCAATAAGATAAACTAATTAGATATGTCTCCCAACATGAAAGCAATAGATAAAGCAAATACTAATAGATCTGAAGGGAAAACAGACAGCAGTACCATAATACCATAGTAGGGAAATTTAATATTATATTTCAACAACTAATAAATCCCTTCATCCTGAAGGCAATGTAAAATATGGGACTTGCATTACATTTTAAACCAAACTGATCCCAAGAAATATATATGGCATTCCATTTGTCTGTAGTAGAATATTCACACTTCATGTGTACACGAAACATTTTTCAGGACCAATCATATGTTCGGCCACAAAACAAGTCTTAACAAATTTAAGATTGACATCCGATCAAGTTATTTTTGCCCTAACCACAATGGTATGAAGTGACAAATCAATAATAGAAGAAATCTTAGAAAATCTAAATGTATCAAAATTAAACAATGATCTCTTAAACATCTAATAAGTCAAAAAGAATAAGGAAACTTTAAAATTTTGAGATAAGAATCTTCAAATGTAACATGTCAAAACTTGCAAAATATAACAAAAGTAGTTCTGAGAGAGAAGTTGATAGCAATAAATGCACACATTTTAAAAAAAGAAGAAATTAACCTAAGCTGTATATGGAAATCTCTGAGTTGATCCCCTGTGCCCCCAACAGAAAAAAGAGGAAAAGGAGGAAGAGAGAAGAAAAATTTATCAAATAACCTATTGTGACAACCCGAATAACTAGAAAAAGAAGAAACTCAACCCAAAATTAGTAGAGGGAAGGAAATAAATATAAAATAAATATGTGAAAGGGATTAAAAATAATAAAAATCAACCAAACTAAAGTTGGTTCCTTGGAAAAACAAATATAACTGACAAACCTTTCTCTACCCCATCTAAGAAAATGAAAATAATTTTCAAAATCAGAAATGGAAGAGACTTGACAAATGGTATCAAGGAAATTCAAAGGATCAGAGGAGACTACTATGAGCAATTTTACATACATAAGAATTGGACAAATTCCTAGAAATATAAAATATACCAAGACTAAATTACAAAGAAATTAAAAATCTGAGCTGACCAATAACAAGTAAGAGATTGGCTCAGTACTAAAACACTTATCAAAGAAAAGCCCAGGAGCTGATGGCTTCATGGCTGAATTCTACTGAGCATATAAAAAACAATTCCAAGGCCTGGCATGATGGCTCAGCCCTATAATCCCAGCATTCCAGAGGCTGAGACAGGAGGATTGCCATGAGTTTGAGACCACATTGGGCTACATAGTGAGTTCAAGGCCAGCCTGAACTACATGTTGAGATTCTGTCTCAAGGGAAAAAAAAAAAAAAAAAAAAAAAAAAACAAGAAGAAAAAGTTCCAACAATTTTAAAATTTTTCCAAAAAATTTAAGAGGAAAGAATACTCCTGGTACTGGCATGAAGACAGACCCGAGGACCAATGGAACAGGCTAGAATGTGCAGAAATAACTCCAAACACACTCAAATATCTCATCTTCGACAAAGGAGCCAAACACCCTCGCTGGAAGAAAGATAGCCTCTTTAATAAATGGTGCTGGAAAAATTGGCTTACCACATGCCGAAAACTAAAACTAGATACATGTCTCTCACCATATACAAAACTAAGATCGAAGTGGATCAAAGACCTAAACATAAA